>UESW01004829.1:320750-466576 GCA_900491605.1 Calamus simplicifolius | reverse complement strand
TACCATTTAACTTCTTGAAGCCCATCCGATGAATAGTAGATACTATAATAGTCAGTGTGCCTCAATTTTCTTAGGGGTTCATTTTCCATAACAAGCACACCTTGGCTTCTAAAGATTAATGTCAAAATCATACCATATGGCAGTGTAGATCTCTTCTTTGTAGCAGCCTCTGCCATATATCCAATCATCATGCCAGCTAGGTTGACTGGCCTTCCAGTGATTAGACAATCCATCAAAAGAATGTCTCGCTCCGAGACGTACTCAAATCTACCAATTTTCGGAAATAAAATTCTTCCACAAATGTTGTGAAGTAACCTGAGTTCCAGATTTAATTGATTTGCAAGGATTTCCTCAAACTCAGTTACATCCCTCCCTAACATTCTTGTCAATGCTCCACTTCTATCATCATGTTGATATTCCATAATACCGATTGTGGGCATTTCCAACAAATTTATATATTCAGCGGTTATTGTAACTCTTGTTCCTCTTACTATACTGATTAAACCGCCTTCTCCTCTACTTAAACCATTATAAAACTCTCTCACTAAGGCTGGATAGGTGGGGATATCTAATGAGCAAATCTTTTCCATCCCATTTCCTTCAAACATCTTCCTATTGTGAAGCCTTCAGACTCAAAGAAATCAAAATTGACCTTTCTTCCAGTTGTAATTGTCTTACCGGCTAATTGATCAACTTTGGGTGAAGAGGGTGAAGGAGGGGAATCTTCTTGAGTGGCCGAAGAAGAGGATGGCGAGGGTTGCCTCCGAATAGTGCGTCGTCTCGTGGGAACGGACGCTCCACCGACGAAACCGCGCCTCTTAGGTGCCATTGAGAAGATTGGAATGTTTAATCAAAGGTTTGAGAAGATTGGGGAAGTTGGAAAGGTTTTGGAACTTCTTGAAGGGGTTTTGGGAGACGGATGGAATGATTTAGGGTCGACTCTGCCTTTTTATTTTTGACCTAGCTCAACTTAGAGTCGACTCCCGAAAACTGGGTGTCGGCTCCGAACCAGAAAGTCTGTCAGCGCTCGAATTAGAGTCAGCTCTACAAAAGCCAGAGTCGGCTCTAATTGCTTAGACAGAACATTAAAAACTAAGGTGTCGACTCCACAAACTGTTAGAGTCGACTCTAACAGTTCTAGAGATAAAAAATTAAGTTTCAAGAATCTGAAACTATTCAAATTAATCATCAAATTCTAGATAAATGTTCCTTAGCAATTGGGGAAACAATGAATCAAGATCTAGATAGATTTCCTTATTGAATATCAAGATTTTCAAGAAATAGATGAGATCTAGATAGTTGTCCTTAAGAGTTTCAGAAAACTATTTCAAAGGATCACAAACTCCTAATTCTCCTCTAAGATAACAAAATCTCTCTTCACTTAAGGGTTTTGTTAAGATGTCAGCTAATTGTTCTTCAGTGTTTACATAATCTAAACAAATTTCATCATTAGCTACATGTTCTCTTATAAAGTGATATCTAATTTCTATGTGTTTTGTTCTTGAGTGTTGAATTGGATTTTTAGTTAAATTGATTGCACTTGTATTATCACATTTTATGGGTGTCTTATTAAGTGTGATACCATAGTCTTCAAGTTGTCGCTTAATCCATAGGATTTGCGCACAGCAACTTCCAGCTGCTACATATTCAGCTTCAGTAGTTGATAATGCAACTGAATTTTGCTTTTTGCTAAACCATGAGATTAAGTTACTTCCTAAGAAATTGGCATGCACCACTTGTGCTTTTTCTATCTAACTTACATCCAGCATAATCAGAATCAGAATATGCAATCAGATTTAATGTTGAGTCTCTAGAATACCATAAACCTACATTTTTGTTCCACTTAAGTATCTTAGTATTCTTTTAACAGCAATTAAATGTGATTCTTTAGGTTCAGACTGAAATCTAGCACATAAGCAAACAGCAAACATTATGTCTGGTCTACTTGCAGTTAAGTAAAGTAGGGATCCGATTATACCTCGATAATATTTTTGATCAACCTTCTTACCTTCTTCATCTTTGTCCAGCTTGCATGAAGGACTCATTGGTGTTCCGAGGGGTTTGATTGATTCCATACCAAACTTCTTTAGTATTTCTCTTGTGTACTTTGTTTGGTTGATAAAGATTCCCTCTTTGCTTGTTTGATTTGGAGTCCAAGGAAGAAGTTGAGTTCTCCCATCATGCTCATTTCAAATTCTCCCTGCATTAACTTAGCAAATCTTGACATAGAAGATTGTTAGTAGCACCAAAACAATGTCATCAACATATATTTGAACTACAAGTAAATCTTTATCTTTTCTTTTCAAAAACAATGTTTTATCAACATTTCCTCTTGTAAAATCATTTTCAATTAAGAATTTGCTTAACTATCATACCAAGCTCTAGGTGCTTGTTTCAAACCATATAAAGCTTTGTGCAATTTAAAAACGTGATTTGAAATTCATGATCTTCAAAACCTGGTGGTTGTTCAATAGACTTCTTCATTATTAATCCATTTAAAAATGCACTTTTGACATCCATTTGAAATAGGTTAAAGTTCATATGACATGCAAATGCAAGTAAAAGTCTAATGGCTTCTAATCTAGCTACAGGTGCAAAGGTTTCATCAAAATCAATACCTTCTTCTTGATTATATCCTTTAGCAACTAATCTAGCTTTGTTTCTAATTACTATGCCATTTTCATCTAGTTTATTTCTAAAAACCCATTTTGATCCTATAACAGAATGATTTTTAGGTCTTTCCACTAATGTCCATACATTATTTCTAGTGAATTGGTTTAATTCTTCTTGCATAGCTAACATCCAATTATTATCTTTTTCAGCTTCTTCAATGGTTTTAGGTTCAATTTGAGAAACAAATGCAAGGTGATTACTAATATTTCTCATAGATGATCTAGTTCTTATTCCTTGAGATGGATCACCTATAATCAATTCCTTGGGGTGACTATAAGCATATCTCCAATCTCTTGGTAGATCTACATCATTATGATTAGTATTAATATCATCAGCATTAGGCGAATCATTATCTTTAGCTTCTTGTTCATGATCTGAAGATACATCAATATTAAGTTTTTCAAGATTGTTTTCAAGAATATTTGTATCTTCCTCATCATCAATCCTTTTGGAACTTGATGCTAAAGATTCATCAAAAACTACATGAATAGATTCTTCAACAATTAAGCTTCCTTTATTGAACACTCTATATGCTTTACTAGTTGTTGAATAACCTAAGAATATTCCTTCATCAGATTTTGCATCAAATTTGCCTAAATTGTTTTTACCATTATTATGAATAAAGCATTTACAACCAAATGCATGAAAATATTAATGTTTGGTTTTCTATCATGCCATAATTCATAAGGTGTTTTCTTTAAAATAGGTCTTATTAATGCTCTATTTAGGATGTAACATGCTGTGTTAATAGCTTCCGCCCAAAAGTATTTGGGGAGTTTACTTTCACATAGCATGGTACGGGCCATGTCTTCTAGAGTTCTATTTTTCTTTCAACTACTCCATTTTGTTGAAGGGTTTTTGGTGCAGAAAAATTATGATTAATACCATTATCATTGCAAAAACTTTCAAATAAGTGATTTTCAAATTCAGATCCATGATCACTTCTTAGAGTCACTATGGTAGTGTTTTTCTCATTTGTTACTTTCTTGAAGAATTTCATGAATATCGAGAAAGTCTCATCCTTGTGAGCTAAAAACATTACCCAAGTGAATCTAGAGTAATCATCTACTATCACAAGACCATATTTCTTTCCTCCTAGACTTGTGGTTCTAGTCGGTCCAAAGAGGTCCATGTGAAGTAGCTTTAATGGCCTAGAAGTTGAAACAATATTTTTAGATTTAAAAGAACTTCTCGTTTGTTTTCCAAACTGACATGCATCACATATTTTGTTATTTTTAAAATCTATTTAGATAGACCTTTTACTAAATCCATTCTAATTAGTTTTGAAATTAGTGTGTGCTTGCATGACCTAATCTTCGATGCCACAACCAACCAATCTCATTCATATTAGCATTATTAGCAACTAAGCAATGATTATTAGTAGACAAATTGTCTAAGTCAATCATATATACATTGCCATTTCTATTTCCAATAAAACAATGCTATTATCAATGGGATTAGCTACAGTGCATATAGAAGATTCAAATGAAACTTTAAAATCTTTGTCACATAATTGACTTATACTAATTAAGTTATGCTTTAAACCATCAACATAAAGTACATTTTCAATAAATGTGGAGGGAGTTATTTGAATGTTACCAAACCCCAAGATTTGGCCTTTGCCATTGTCGCCAAATGTAACTACTACCCTTTCTTTTCTTCAAGGGTGATGAATTCCTCTTTGTCACCCGTCATATGTCTTGAGCAGCCACTATCAAGATACCACTTTCTCTTTGATCTCTTGGCCACAAGACATTCCTGCAATGAAATCAGACTTTATGTTTAGGTACCCAAGCTTTCTTGGGTCCTTCATGGTTAGTAGCAACAAATATTGTTCCTTTCGGAACCCATATTTCTTCCCTTTAATATTTAAGTTTTTATTAGGTTTTAGAATTTTACATTCATAAGATTTATGTCCTTTTTGATTACATTTAAAGCATGTAAAATTACTTTGGCCAGCACGTACAAAAATATTTTTCAATGATTTTTGTTTCCTTAAAGTGTTATATCCTAATCCGGCTTTGTCAAAAACTGCTTTTTGACTATTTAATAACATGTCTAATTTAGTTGAACTTAAGGTAAACTTATCAACTATGTTCTTATGTTTTTCAACCTCTTTTCTTAGTTTATCATTTTCATTGGAATTTAGTTCTTTATCTTTTACCAAAACTTCATTTTCAAATTTAAGTTTCTTAATTTCATTATTAAGATTTTCCTTTTCTTGAATGAAGATTAAGTTTTCATTTTCAAAATCTTGTATTTCTTTTTTAAAACCTTGAAATCCCCGATAAGTTCATTAAAAGCATCAAAAAGTTCATCAAAAGCAAACTCATCGCAAGGGTTATCGGAACTTACCTCATCGTTGTCGTCTGCCATAAAGCACACATTTGCGACTTCCTTTTGTTCTTCTTCTTCGGAAGAAGATTCCTCACTGTCACTCCAAGTCGCCACATAAGCCTTCTTTTTCTTTTTGTAGGCTTTCTTTAATTTAGGACATTCATTCCTAAAGTGCCCCGGTTTGTTACACTCATAGCAAGTTAAGGGGTCTTTCTCTTTTTCTTTGTCCTTGTCCTTGTTTTTATCCTTTTCTCCTTCCCACTTTGCTCCAAATTTCTTCTTGTGGAAGGGTTTCTTTTTCCTCATAAATCTTTTAAACTTTTTGGCTAAGAGAGCAGTCTCTTCATCATCATCATCATCATCACTGCTGCTCTCTTCTTCTTTTGCAGCTTTGAGGGCAATTACTTTCTTCTTCTTTGTGTCCTCCTCTACATGCTGCTTCATTGTCAGCTCGTGGGTCATCAGTGATCCTAGAAGCTCCTCTAAGGGTAGAGTGTTGAGGTCCTTTGCTTCTTGGATTGCTGTCATTTTTGCTTCCCACGATCTTGGTAATGACCTAAGAATTTTTCGAACAAGTTCTGAGTTAGTATATGTCTTACCAAGACTTTTTAAATCATTTACAATATCTGTAAATCTAGTGTACATGCATGCAATGGTTTCAGATTGTTCCATGCTAAACAATTCATATTTGTGAACAAGAATATTAATTTTGGATTCTTTCACTTGATTGGTACCCTCATGAGTAACCTCTAATCTATCCCAAATCTCCTTTGCGGAATTACAAGTGAAGATGCTATTAAATTCATTAGCGTCTAATGAGCAATATAATACATTCATGGCCTTAGCATTGAGCTGTGCCATTTTCCTATCATTATCATTCCAATCCCTTTCGGGCTTAGGAACAATTGTGCCATCAATAACATGTGTGGGTGTACTAGGTCCATTGATTATAACACCCCAAAGCTCATAATCAGAAGCTTGAATGAATATCCTCATTCTAGCTTTCCAATAAGAGTAATTTGAGCCATTAAACAGTGGAGGTCTATTCGTAGAATGACCTTCAGCAAATGATCCAACTTGTGTTGTCATTTGGATCTTTAGCTCTTGATCGTGTGATCAAAATCTAATGAGCACTTGCTCTGATACCAATTGTTGGCCCAGATGACAACCCAAGAGGGGGGGTGAATTGGGTTCTTCAAAAAATTAGCCTTTTTAAAATAGTTTGCTTAAGATGAATGAAGGCAATAGCAATGTAAATACAAAGTGCAGTGAATAAAGCAGTGATAGAGAAAGAGTCAATGAAAGCACGACAAACACAAAGAGTTTATAGTGGTTCGGTGTATCCAACACCTACGTCCACTCCCAAGATCCACTTGGGTCCACACTATAATCTTTCTTGATTACAGCCGAGTTGTTTTACAAGCTCACAACTCAAACTTGTTGTTTTCCTGGGCGTACAACGAACCCAGCTGGTTTTCAAGGGCTTACCAGCACAAAATCCTAACCCAAGCTTTGCCAAGCTTGTACTGAGGTAAAACTACCTCCACTAGTTCAATCCCCCAGATTGAACTAGACACAAATAATAGAAATGTTATTTTTCAATTACAAAGCTCCTTAATGAGCAGATAATCAAATATAAGAACAAGTTTAGAAAAGCCTAATTTGTAGTTGGTTGGCTTTTGAGCTTTTCTTCTTTTCTTCTTTTCTTCTTTTCTTCTTCTCCTTGCTGGGTTGAATCAAGCCTCAGCTCCAATTCTTCACAGTTGAAGCAGTTGAGAAGGGTTGAAAAGCAAGAAATGAATCCTCTTTCTCCAAGTTGGGAAATCCACCAAAACTTTGATTTGAATGCCTTGGATTCCTCTTGAGCTTTTTGGAGTGGAGTGGATTTGAGCTAGAAGGTTTTCCTCTTGAGATTCAGGCTCTCTCTTTTTTGGATTTTTGAAATGGAATTTCTCTATTTATGAATTTCCTCTTTGTTTTTCCGTTTTTCTCTCTTGTTCTTTTTGAATGGTAGTCTTCCCTTTTTATAGATTTCTTTCAAGCCATTTTTAGAAGAAAACTATCCGTTGGAGTATACCTTGTATCAACATATATCCGTTAGAAATAAGGTAAAATAGAAATGTTACCGTTAGAGCTGATCTGGCAATTTGATTTTTTGTTCCAGGTGGGTTGGAGTCGACTCTAACTTTTCTGGAGTCGGCTCTAACTCGAAGCACTTTAAAACGTTATTTCTGGAGTCGTCTCTGACTTTTCTGGGGTCGACAAGAAACTTTTCTGGAGTCGACTCTAACTTACCCGGAGTCGACTCTAAGACGGGGCCAGAAAAATCGACATTCTGTTTCTTCTGTGAGAGTCAGCTCTAACAGTCTCGGAGTCGACTCTAACTTCCATGCCAGATCCGGAGTCGGCTCTGTGATTCTCGGAGTCGACTCTAATGTCTGCAATCTTACCTAGACATTAGATTCGATCCAGAACACGATGTAACTCCTGATTTTGATCATTCAATAGACTTATAATCTGAAACACTTAATCAAAATCATTAGAGCCTTCATTAGTTATACTCAAATAGTTTTGTTAATCATCAAAAATCATTAATTGGGTCAACACTGTCCCCGCATCGGAGTCGGCTCCAGACACTGTAAGTGTCGACTCCGAAACTCTAGGTGTCGACTCCGAAACTCTAGGTGTCGACTCCGGATTGTATCAAAAATCAGATTAAAATTGAATTGGCCATGGGGTCGGCTCCAGGTTTTCTAGGTGTCGACTCCAAGCTCTGAACCTTTGAAATCTCTGATTTGTATTTGATTCAAAATTTATTTCTTAATTCCTTTAAATTGATCAAATAAATTTAAGTCCTGAAACACTTATAAAATCCATTAGTAATCAAATAAATATACTCAATTCCTTTATTAATCATCAAAATCAATAAATGGATCAACAAAGATCATAAGAGTTTCTAAGAGAGAGTGTTTTTGAGGGCTTGTACCTGATTCAACTCTTAGTGAAGCCTTGTAGATCCTGTGCTGCTGTGGACCTAGCCAAGTTTGGGTGAACCACGTAAAATCTTCGTCTCTCGCTGTTTCTTTTGGATTTTGGTTCCTATTATTATTCTGTGTGTTTTTGTTGATTATATCGCAACTGCGTGCTTGGCCGTACTAATAGCAATCTTATTAGAGAAATATTTGTTGTATTCCCTATCAGTGCCTATGCTAATAGCATGCCTTAATCCTCCCCCCTCTTCTTCTGGACGGTAAATGGCACTGCCTATGATAATAGCATGCCTCAATCGGTAAATAACAAACTAAATTTTTAAGAAACTTTGAATGATAAAGATCATGATAAATTTGTAACATAAAAAAAGATCATGATAAATAATAATAGTGCAGGCCATTCTTTTAGATGACTTACCCTCTGTATCGACACATTGGCAGCCATCCCGGAATATGCAAGCAAAATTGTCTTTAGGGGGGAATAAAGCTAGTCAGTTGAAAGCCTAAATGTGGAGTGGCAGTCAGAGATGAGATGCGTTTAGCTTCAATATTTGCTTTTTTCCCTTTCTATTTTTTTGTCTGTGGTTAGTTTCATTTCATTCCATAATACATATATATATATATATATATATATATATATATATATATATACAGTACAGTATATTTGTACGTAGAGTCATTAGACTGTTTAAGTGGATTGTGAATTTGTTATAACAAGCAGTAGATTTGTGTCTGCGTGTGAAAGTAATGTGCACAATATCTATTAGAAAGTTTTCATTAACCGAATGACAAAGGTATGCTGCATCAAAAAGAAAGCATGACTTGAAAGGATTGGCCGCAATGACATTTTAAAATGGTTCTGTGATCGGTGATCGCTAGCTGACCATGCAATGATCATCAAGCCTTATGAACAGAAGTTGCAGTCAAACCATGCCTGATTAGTTATCAAACAACCACATTTCCGTAATCTCCTTTCAAAAATAAATAAAGGTATTCATGTATCACATTTGTTGCCGCCGGGATCCGTCCTCCGACTCGGGCGTGGTCGATCTCCAGAAGAGGGGGGCGGACCTGCACAAGAAGTCCACACGCGGGAGGCACTGGGGGTGGCCCTCCGCGGAAGACCCTCCGACGCTCAAGTCAGTGGAGTAGAAATCGGCGATCAACCAGACAATGGGGAGGTGGATCTCTCCGGGAAGCCTCTCCAGGGACGGCCAATCGGAAGCTCTAAGAGGGCAAGAGCGCCGACGAGCTGCCGGAGAGGGCAGGGAGAACACGCGTGCCAAAGATGCGTGCGCGGGAAAAAGGGTGCATGCGTCCGGAATCGTGTACCTGAGGGAATCTGCGAGTCTGATATTTATAGGCTGTCACCTGGATCTTGAGCGTTTTCTGGAAGGTTCAGAGGTTGTTACGATATGGAGGCAGACAGAATCAGGCTGTTGTGGGGCCACTAGAATCCATACCCCGTTTGTTAAGGGATTGACGGCTGGAAGAGCTCCTTGATGTCTTGAGATCTGGTTGAGTAGACCTGGGGTGGTTATGATAGGTCTTAGGCCATGCCTCAACATGATTCCTTGTCTAGGGCACTGTTCGGGTAAGCCTGGGCTCTCCTGCGTCAGGTTCCGCGGAGGTAGATGTTGGGGTGTGGATCACTTGGTGAGGCCGAGTCGTGGAGACTCGAGGGAAGACGAGCTGCGAAGGCCCGAACTTCGGCCGAGCTACGGAAGCCCAGAGAGGCCGAGCTACGGAAGCCCGGGGAGGCCGAGCTACGGAAGCCCGGGGAGGTCGAGCTATGGAAGCCCGGGGAGGTCGAGCTGCGAAAGCCCGAGGAGACCGAGCTATGGAAGCCCGGGGAGGCCAAGCTACGGAAGCCCGGGGAGACCGAGCTACGAAAGCCCGGGGAGGTCGAGCTACGGAAGCTCGGAGAGGCCGAGCTAGGGAAGCCCGGAGAGGCTGAGCTAGGGAAGCCCGGAGAGGTCGAGCTACGGAAGCTCGAAGAGGCCGAGCTATGGAAGCCCGGAGAGGCCGAGCTACGGAAGCCCGGGGGAGACGAAGGGAGGGGGTCAGCCTTAGCCGCCTCGCACGGATATTGATGCAATGACGATTTTACCCCCCAACACATGCCCTCCACTCCCTAGTTCGAAGCGTAGGTTTGGGCGTAGGGAGTACAAGTTCAAAAGGCGCGTCCTAGATGGGACGTCTTGGCTTAGGCAACTCGTGTAATAATGCCCTAATTAATGCGACAGGGCCATCCTGCCTTCGAGGCTAAGGCTCCTCCACGAGCGACGGTTGGGATCGCGCCACGCCGCGAATCCCGATCGATCGGGTGCTTGTCAAGGCAATTCTAGACGCCTCGGATGAGACGCCCCGCCTCCTCAGGGCGGTTTCCTTGGCGGGAAAGCGAAGTGACAGCCGCCCATATATATATATACATGTGGGCATGCTCGCGGCGTCTTCTCGCCTTGCTTTCAGAAGAGTTTTGGCCTTTCATCCCCCTCGACGTTCATCATTTTCGTTTGGCATTTCCTTCAACCAAGATGGCGATGAGCCCCGAAGACGTGGTTTCGAAAATCGTTGCCGAAGATTTGGGGAGGATTCACCAGTGGTATGGTCTGCCCTTGGATGTCGTCTTGCGGGCGCCGAAACCCGAAGATAGAGTTACCCGGGATTTAGAGTCCAGGGTCTTCATCTACGAAGATAGTTTGAAGGTGGGTCTTCGTTTTCCTCTCCACCCCTTGGTGAAGAAAATCATGACCCACTATAATATCTGCCCGTCCATGGTGGCTTCAAATAGCTGGCGAAATATCATCGGATTCATCTTGATGTGCCACCAGATTCAAATCGTCGCCACTCTCCCCCTTTTTCGCACATGTTACCACCTGATTCCTGGGAGGAAATTAGAGTGGCCCTACATCGGGCCCTGAGATCCTTCAACGTTATTTTAGATAAGCCCTCTTCCATCAAGGGGTGGAAGAGTCGGTTTGTTATCGCGGAGGAGAACGTCGGTTCCGACTTCCCTCGGAGATGGGGGGATGTTGCAAGGGATGCGGAGACGCATCCGGCTTTGTCGGCGCAGGAGGAGAAGGACTTGGACGTCCTTCGTAATGGTCAGGTATTTATGGCAAATGACTTGCTATCGGAGGGGGCCCTCTTCGCAGCCGGGCTCAGCCCTCTGGATCCGCAAGGTGAGTCTCTTCGTGCTGTGTATTTTTCTTGATTACCGTGCTTGGGCCTGAGTGTGTGTTCCGGTCTGACAGCCACAAGGTCGGCGTTGTCGAACCTCTCCAAGAGGAAGAGAGGAAAGCGCCCAGGGGAAGGTAGCGGCGCGGACAGCAGTCGGCCCAAAAAAAGGCTCATATTTCCGCAAGAAGCCCGCCGGACGCCGGAGCAGTAACTACAGGAGCGCCAAGGGTGAGAGAGGATCCAGGGAGGATGGTTATGGCGCCCGACCCTCTCGTGCTAGAGATATCAGACAGCTCAGATGAAGCTCCGTTGGCTCGCCAGACCGCGTCCCCTCTGAAAGAGGAAACGGTGGCGGATCCAGCGGAGGTGGCCATCTCTGAGGGGCCCATTGTCCCCGCGGGATCACCACCGGCTCCAGCAGGAGAGGGGGAGGAGACAGCCGCAGCTGAGGGAGTTCAGGGGGAGCCCCTACTTGGTTTATCTGCTGGGGAGTCTGGTAGCAGTGAGGTCGGGCCGCCCTCGATGGGTCGAGAGGCGGGTCAGGCCGAGGCTTCAGGGGAGCCTACGGAGGAGACGCAGGTGATGGTAGCCGGGAAGGATGCATCGGAGGAGGGAGCGCAGCAAGGCGGGAGTCCCGCGATCGGGGCTCCCTCGAAGAAGATTTTGGGGAGGCTGGCACTTGGGCTGGCCGAACTATCTGAAGAAGCCCAAGCTAAGGCCTTGGTAGAGGAGGCTGGGAGGTTGAAGGCCTCTCAGGCGAGGCCGCCCAGGCTGGTCCTTCAGGCGGGGTTGGCCCATCCGGCAGCTCGGACGCTAGTATTGAGGAGGCGTTCTCTGCCATGATAAGGTCGGCCCTGTATCCGGGTGCGGATCCTTCGGCGGACAAGTTTGCCGACCTGGGGTTGGTCGACACCGCGTTCGGGCAGCAAGGCGCGGCCGAGAGCATTCATCTTCTTCCCGATATCGACAACACGACCTTGATGAGGATGACCCGGGCCTACGCATCGCGGGTAAGTTGTCAATCCCGAGTAACGGGTTCACTCTGGTTGACTTGACCCTCATGCATTCACTTTTGTGTCGCAGAGTGTTTTGCTTTCTAGGGCGATATGCTGGCGTCTGAGTTTGGTGACTGGGGCCAGTGTTCAAGCCAGGAGGGATAATGTCGAGCTCCGGTTGTGATTGACGGTGTCTGAGAAGTTTGAGGAGCTCATGACAATCAGCGACAGGAATTTACAGGGGATAAGGGCGGCATATTAGGCTGCTGTGGATGAGGTGTCCAAGCAAAAGTGCAGAGTAGGGGAGCTACAGGGACTCCTGGCGAAGAACGACGACGCGTGCCTAGAGCTGGCCAGGATTGAGTCAAAACACTCCGCGGAGGTGGCGGCGATGCGGCGGGAACACGTGAAAGTATTAGTCGGCTGGGAAGGGAGGCCGACGATGAAAGAAGGCGTTTGGCGAGGATGCTCGGCGAAGTGGAGGAGAAATTGAAACGACGTGATGGCGAAATTGCGCACTTGAAGGAGGGTGCTAGGTGGCATCAAGGGACGATAGCTCGGGTAAGTAACGAGTTATCCCAAGCCCGGGGGGAGGTTGAAGCCAGGCAGCTGAAGATCAACACTCTGCAGAGAGGGTTGAGCTAATAGGGGCCGACAGGACGAGAGCCAGGAGCGAGGCAGAAGAGATGGCCAAAAGGTTGGCCAGGTGAGAGGGGGAGGTATATTCTCGTTTTGTTCCCTTTTTTCTTTTTCTACTGGTCTCTTGTGATGTCAATCGACCTTGGCTCTTTCAGATGGCTAGGTTGGAGTCGGAGGTTCGGGCTCTTCAAAGCGAGCTTGTGTCCAACCGTAGTAGGAGCTCAGAACTCGAGATGCGGGCTAGCGAGTTCGAGGAGCAAAGCGTCATCTTGAAGGCCCAAGTGATCGAGGCTGAGAAACAGACTGCCGAGGCTAAGACGCAGCTCGCCATACTCAAGGGAGGCAGGACGCTATCAGCGTTGACACCTTCCATCATGGGATGGAAGAGTGCAAACAGCAGATTCTAAGTGAGCACCCGAATGGGATCTTTCTTTCCTGAGTGTCGAAAATTCCGACGATGGCGAGTCTGAAGAGGAAGATGAGGATGAATATGCCAACATTTCTGACACCGATCCTGGTGCCACCCCTGGTCCCAGCGAAGCTGCAGCTTCTGAGGGACGGTCGCAAACTGCTACGGATGGGGCGAAAATATTGGAGAAGGGCGAACCTAGTCACGCTTCCGTAGATGTGACTGAGGGCTCTTCTGAAACTGGTGCGGCTCCCGGTTCGTAGGAGTTGTTATTGTACCTCGTCTTCCCGACGCTTATCTGATGTTTCTTAATAAAAGAACTTTCTGTCTCTACTTGAGTGCTGCTCTTGCTTGGTCTTGTTGTCGTCTAGTCTCACCTTGAGCGGCTTGTGGCTCACTGATGCCCTTGGGTCATCTTTATTCCGAGACTAGGAAAATGCGCTAGCTTAGGCCGATGGGCGAAGCAGGTCGGCTGGGGCCGATAGGCAAAATAGGTCGGCTGGGGCTGACGGTCAGAATAGGTCGGTCGGGGCCGACGGACGAAATAGGTCGGCTGAGGCCGACAGACAGAATGGGTCGGCTGGGGCCGATAGGTGAAATAGGTCGGTTGAGGCCGACAGACAGAATGGGTCAGCTGGGGCCGACAGGCGAAATAGGTCGGCTGAGGCCGACATACAGAATGGGTCGGCTGGGGCCGACAGGCGAAATAGGTCGGCTGAGGCCAATAGTCAGAATGGGTCGGCTGGAGCCGACAGACAAAATAGGTCGGCTGGGGCCGACAGACAGAATAGGTCGGCTAGGGCTGACGGACGAAATAGGTCGGCTAAGGCCGACAGACAGAATAGGTCGGCTGGGACCGACAGGCAAAGTAGGTCGGCTGGGGCCGATGGACAAATAGGTCTTCACGTTTTCTGCCATTCTGTTAACGCCCCGCTGCTCTGCAGGCGATTCGATTTTCATTACACTAGAATTGATGATACGGCGCAGCGGGGGGCATAAAGCTGCATCAGAGCTTTTCGGAAGGCGCTCTTTTCCCGTACAGATCATTTTGTCATGACGCGCACGCAACCGTTCACCACTGGAGGGCATTATTTCTGAAGGACGATTTCCTGAATCCGCCAGTTTTCGAAGTGCCAGTGGACGATTTCCTGCATTTAATGACCGTGATCCGGATCAGGAGAGGATCTCCGTACACGTCATAACTCAGGCGGTGGGCTTGGCGCGCAGTGGGGCGCGGTGCCAATCCTGAGTGACCACGTGGATGTACGGGTCGGAAGTTTGAATCTCGGGATTCACAGCTTGGGTAGCTTTTCTCGGTCCATTTTTGCCTATAAAAAGGAAAAAGAGGGGGTCACATCTGGTCATCCCCAAAGTGTCTTTCCCACCAGAGCTTCCATTATGCTCATTTCTCTGTTGTTGCGAGTAGGAGGACCAGGCCTTCCTTTCATGGGCTCCTTGCCGCCGGATAGCTGGGGCGACCGGGGAGCTGTTGGAGAATGGCTCATCCTTAGGGGATGAGTCTCGAAGATCATATGGAGAGCGCACAGGGAGGGCGCAGAGGTCATACGGAGAGCGCACATATGCACTTCCGGTGCGATCTCTGCGGTTCCTGCTCGGAGACGCAGGGTAGGAAGTGCATGCGGGCCTCCCATGCCTCGCTTGAACTTCTCCTCCTTCCCCAATTTGGATTCCTGGGCTCAGCCGCCTGGGGAATCTTTTATCACACGGGAAGGGGGTGAAGGTGCGCCGCCCGCCGACTCCTTGTCCTTGAGACTTGGCGGGGCGCGGTGGCACGCACTCGGTTTGGGGGAGCGTTCCAACGCCAGGGTCCGCTGGCTTCCCATCTGCTCGCCGAGGGGTCCCCTGGTTGGATGGTCTGGGATGGCCATCCAGATATCTCGGTTGGGTCACCGAGATATCGATACTAGCTGGGTCCAGTCGCAACTATTGGTCCATGTTGCCCGGCTTCCGTTTGCTTGAGCTGACTGGATGCAACTCATCGGGTTTGGCAATCGGACGCTGAAGCATCGCAGTAGCCTAAGTCTGCTTTGGAGCAGTTGCCCGAGTTTTTGTATCTGTTTTTATTTATGCATTTCAATGCTCTTGTAACGCCTGTGAGGCATTTGTAACTGGTCATGATTGGCAATAAAGAGAGTTCGGTTCTGTTTTTCAATCTCTATCTTCTTCGTGCCGATCTTACTATCATTGTTGTTTGTGGGGTGCAAAAGCGTCTCGCTCGTCTTTTGACGAGAAACCTACACCGTCCGAACCAATCGAGGTTCGTGCGTGGCGGTTCAGAGATCTATCGGCGAAACCTGCTCCTTACTCTTGTCAGAAGCTTGATGTTTTTGCGCCTTGTTTTTACCGGAGCTCGAATTATCGCGGGTCAGCTTTGGTCGAAGTTCGAGGAATCCATACTTTTTCTTATCATGGTTCGAGGAACCTGTCACTCGGGTCTGCCGAGTTTCGGAGGTATTTGTCTTGGCCCTGCCAAGGTTCGGAGATTCAATCACTCGGCCTTGCCGAGGTTCGGAGAGCATTTTACTTGGCCCTGCCAAGGTTCGGAGAATTGGTGACTCGGCCTTGCCGAGGTTCGGAGAACATTTTACTTGGCCCCGCCAAGGTTCGGAGACTCGGTCATTCGGCCCTGCCGAGGTTCGGAGAGCATTTTACTTGGCCCTGCCAAGGTTCAGAGAATTGGTCACTCGGCCTTGCCGAGGTTCGGAGAACATTTTACTTGGCCCCGCCAAGGTTCGGAGATTCAGGCTCAAGGGAGCAACTCAATTGTAAATGTGGGCCACAGCGTCAGGCCCACGTGGCGCTGTTTAAGGGGGCGCTAGGGCGGAATGATCGGTATGTCGTCACGTTTTTTATTGGTGACGCTGCTCTTTCCAAGGGGATAGATCGCCAGGCCGAATGTTGGACTTCTTCCTTATGCGCTTCCCGAGGAAGAGGCCAGTTTTAAGAGGTTTGGGGAAACGTCGAAGGTATTTATTGCTGGGGGCGACAGATTGGAAAATGTTCTGCTTGGGGAACTCTCGAACAATCTGCTCGCGCTCTCCGATCTTACTCGGGATAGGGCGCGACTCTTCGGATTTCTCATGCATTAAAATGGCGACACGTGGCAAGTTCTCATGGGTCGGTGGTTACGGCGCGGTTGATCGAGATATCTGCCTGGCGAGTATAAATATGACTGAGGGGCATCGGTTCCTGCCATCCCTCGGTTTAAGTTCAGAAAAATGGCCTATCCAGGGCGATCGTCAGATGAGCTGCATTCCTTGCTCGGCAACCTGTTACGTTTGGAAAGGGGGCGCGTCTCCATCACTGTCGACGGGCTGGGCCTAGCATCGGCCCTTGCGAGTAATCAGCAACTCGCGAGGGTTGCCGAGGAGTATATGGACGTGACTGCCAGAGAGGTGGAGGCCCTACGCCGGGTGATGGACCGGCAAAAGGAGGAGATCGTGTCCCTCCGTCAGCAGGTGGCTGACCTGACGGGACGCCTGGAGGAGCTGCTGGCCTCTGGGGGCAACTCCGGATTCTAACTTTCAGGACCTCTCTTCTTGTTCTCGTTTTTGTCTTTCTTTCTATGTTTTTCCTGTCTCGTTGTAACCCCTCTCTTTTTAATGCAAATGGATCTGTTTTAGGAATCTTTTTCCTCTTTGAGAATTACTGCCTTGATATGCTCGATAATTAGGGTGTTGGCCTGGGCCCATCGTCCTGTGTATTGACATAGATGTTTTGAACGATGGGTTATAGGGGCGCCACCCAAAGGTCCTCGACTGCTGAGGGGAATTTCCCAGCTTAATCTCGGGGCTCTTGGCCGGTCGCGCGGGGATTTATGGCCTCTTAGGGGGGTTTCGCCAATGGTGGCTCCTCCTCATGCGCCGATGGTTTTTTGTTTAGCGCTTGTCTTTAAACCGGACGAAGTCCTTTGGGGACTATTTGAAATTTTGCCTGGCTTTAATCGGGGCCTGTATTTCGCTAGGGTTTTAGCCCGAATGATTTTTACCTGGTCCTGCCATGGCTCAAAGAATTTGTTGCTCGGCCCAGCCGAGGTTCGGAAATATTTTACTTGGCCCTGCCAAGGTTCGGAGATTTGTTGCTCGGCCCAGTTGAGGTTCGGAGAATATTTTACTTGGCCCTGCCAAGGTTCGGAGATTTGTTGCTCGGCCCAGCCGAGGTTCGGAGAATATTTTACTTGGCCCTGCCAAGGTTCGGAGATTTGTTGCTCGACCCAGCCGAGGTTCGGAGAATATTTTACTTGGCCCTGCCAAGGTTCAGAGATTTGTTGCTCGGCCCAGCCGAGGTTCGGAGAATATTTTACTTGGCCCTGCCAAGGTTCGGAGATTTGTTGCTCGGCCCAGCCGAGGTTCGGAGAATATTTTACTTGGCCCTGCCAAGGTTCGGAGATTTGTTGCTCGGCCCAGCCGAGGTTCGGAGAATATTTTACTTGGCCCTGCCAAGGTTCGGAGATTTGTTGCTCGGCCCAGCCGAGGTTCGGAGAATATTTTACTTGGCCCTGCCAAGGTTCGGAGATTTGTTGCTCGGCCCAGCCGAGGTTCGGAGAATATTTTACTTGGCCCTGCCAAGGTTCGGAGATTTGTTGCTCGGCCCAGCCGAGGTTCGGAGAATATTTTACTTGGCCCTGCCAAGGTTCGGAGAATTCCTGTTCAAGCAGATAACTCGGTTGCACCGAGGATTGGTAAGCAGTATTTGTTTCCTTTTGCAATTTATGGTAATGCGGGGTATAATCGATTCACACAGCAGGTCGTGGAGAAATAATAACTGAGAATGCATAGAGGACATACCCTATTGGTAATATTTGCGGAGGTTGTCCGAGTTCCACGTCCGAGGGATGGATTTCCCATCCAGGTCCTGCAGCTTGTAGGTTCCTGGTCCAATGATCTCCGTTATCTGGTACGGGCCCTCCCAGTTTGGCGCCAGCTTTCCTTGCTCCAACGGTTTGGAAACAGAAGCCTTTCGGAGGACGAGGTCGTCGGGTAGGAAAGCTTTTCCTCTGACCCTGGATGGATGGTATCGGGCCACCCTCTGCTGGTAAGCAGCCGTTCTGATCCGGGCCTTCTCTCTGATCTCCTCCACTAGGTCGAGATTGGTGCGGAGCTGCTCGTTGCTGGCTTCCTCGGAGTAACTCTCCACCCACAATGATGGGAGGCCGACTTCCACAGGGATAACGGCCTCCGTGCCAAAAGCCATTCGGAATGGAGTCTTGCCCGTCGGGATTCTCGGGGTAGTGCGGTAGGCCCACAAGACATGATGTAGCTCATCGGCCCATCTGCCTTGGGCTCTGGAGAGGCGAGCATTAATTCCCTGGAGGAGGGTCCTGTTGGTTACTTCGGCCGCTCCATTGGCTTGTGGGTGTCCGACCGAGGTAAGGTGGTGATGGATTCCGCGCTCCTCACAGAATTGGCGGAATTTGGAGTTGTCAAACTGCTTACCGTTATCGGTGATTATAGTGTGGGGGAGGCCGAATCGGCAGATGATGGATCTCCAAACAAAGTCTCTGGCTCGCGCCTCGGTGATTTGCGCGACTGCTTCCGCTTCGACCCATTTGGTGAAGTAGTCAATGGCGACAAATAAGAACTTCCGCTGTCCCGTCGCAAGCGGGAATGGGCCGAGGATGTCCATTCCCCTTTTGGCAAAGGGCTAAGCGGAGGATATAGAAACTAGCTCGGCAGAAGGGAGTCTTTGGATGCTTGCATGTCTCTGGCAGGAGTCACAGGCTCGGACTAGGTCGTCCGCGTCTCTTTGCATGGTCGGCCAGTAGTAACCTTGCCACAGCACCTTGTGGCATAGGGACCGGCTTCCCAGGTGGTTGCCGCAAATCCCTTCATGTACCTCACGTAGAGCATAGTTTGCCTCGGACGGGCGAAGGCATCTAAGCAGCGGCATGGAAAAAGACCGCTTGTAAAGTTGGTTGTCAATCAACACGTAGTGGATGGCCTGCAGCTTCAACTTTCTAGCCTCTCTTTGGTCGGACGGAAGCAACCCTTCTTTGAGATACTTGAGGATAGGGTCGAACCAGGATGGCTCGGCCTCGACTTGCATCACTTGGTCGGCTTCCACGATGCTCGGCTTTTCCAGAGTCTCCAGGTGAAATTTTTGTTCAGTATCCATCGTCTCCGCGGTTGCCAATCGGGAGAGTAGGTCAGCTTGGGCATTCTTCGATCTGGGAATTTGAATGATCTCAAATTCAGAAAAGTGAGGAAGAAGGCTACGCACCTCTTGAAGATATCGGATCATGTTTGGCTCCCGGGCCTCAAATTCTCCCCGAACATGGCCGGCTACCAGCTGAGAGTCGGTGAAGGCGCTGAGCTTTTCCACCTTCAGGTTGCGGGCGATCCGGAGACCGGCTAACAGGGCTTCATACTCGGCTTCATTGTTGGAAGCCGGGAAGGAGAATCGGATGCCGTATTCGAAGATCATCCCCTCTGGATTGGTAAGGACCAGACCCGCACCGGAGTGATGGCATTGGATGACCCGTCGACGTGGAGGAGCCACCGGGCTCCAGGCCTTGGCTCTTCAAGATTTTCTGGGGTAGAGCCATCCTCCGGAATGGTACACTCGAGGAGGAAGTCGGCCAGCACTTGGGCTTTAATGGCCGGGCGAGGCTAAAAATGTATGTCATGCTCGCTTAGCTCAATGGCCCATTTGGTCATTCTTCCTGATGTATTTGGATGGTGGACCACTGTCTTGATGGGCTGGTCGGTCAGGACCGTTACGGAATGTTCTTGGAAGTATGGCCGTAGCTTTCGACTGAGGTGATTAAGGCCAGTACCATTTTTTCGATCCTGCTGTACCTCGTCTCCGCATCGCGGAGCAGCCTACTCACATAGTATATTGGCTTCTGGACTTTGCCTTCTTCTTTGATCAGCACCGAACAAACTGCGCCCTCTGAAACGGCCAGGTACAGAAATAGGGTCTCCCCTGGGGCTGGGCTACTAAGAAGTGGGGGAGAGCCGAGGTACTTTTTGAGATCCTGAAATGACTTCTGACATTCGGGAGTCCACTGAAAGTTTTTGGCTGATCGGAGGGTTTTGAAGAAGGGGAGGCATCACTCGGCCGACCGCGCCACAAAGTGGTTAAGGGCCGCTATCCTCCCGGTTAGGCGCTGGACCTCTTTAACAGACGCTGGGGGCGCCATTTGTTGGAGAGCCTGAATCTTCTGGGGATTAGCCTCGATACCCCGCTGGGAAACCATGAAGCCAAGAAATTTCCCGGAATTGACGCCGAAGGCACACTTGGTTGGGTTGAGCTTCATCCCGTATTTGCGCAGCGTTGCAAAGCTCTCTGCGAGGTCCTCAACATGCCGTGGCGCTTCCTTGCTCTTGACCAGCATGTCATCTACGTATACCTCCATGTTTCGGCCGATTTGTTCCTTGAACACCTTGTTAACCAGCCTCTGGTAGGTTGCCCCTGCATTCTTAAGACCAAAAGGCATAACACGGTAACAGTAGGTACCTCGGTCGGTTATGAAGGCGGTCTTTTCTTCATCCTCGGGGGCCATTCGGATCTGATTGTATCCTGAATAGGCGTCCATGAATGACAGCATCTGGTGGCCTGAGGTGGCGTCCATGAGCTGGTCGATCCGAGGGAGGGGGAAGCTATCCTTCGGGCAGGCCTTGTTGAGGTCGGTGAAGTCGATGCAGATCCTCCATTTGTCGTTCGACTTTTTCACCATGACGACATTTGACAGCCAGCTTGGGTAATTCACCTCTCGGACAAAATTGGCTTTGATGAGCTTGTCGACCTCTTCTTCAATCGCCTTTTGCCGTTCTGGGGCGAAGCTTCTCTTCTTCTGCTTAACAGGCTTGTGCATCTCGTCCACATTGAGATGATGGATGAGGACTTCGGGGTTGATCCCTGGCATATCGGAGGTGGTCCAGGCGAAGATGTCTGCATTACTTTGGAGGAATCTGATCAATCTGTGACGAGACTCTCCTTTGAGCAGCGACCCGATCCTGGTGGTTCGGTCGGGCCGAGCTTCGTCCAATGGTACCTCCTCTAATTCCTCTGCCGGTTCTCCCCGATGTTCGGCAAAGTCTTCACGAGCGTCCAGCCCGTCAACCTCCGGCATTCTGGATTGAAGGCTTGTAACAAAGCATTGCCGAGCCATGGCTTGACTTCCCCGAACCACTCCAACTCCTCGCTCGGTGGGGAACTTCATAGACAGATGCAGGATGGAGACAACCGCCTTGAGGGACATTAAGCCAGGCCTGCCGAATATGGCATTATATGGGGATCTGAGGTCGGTCACTAGGAAATCGGTCTGTACCATAGTTACAAGGGGCCAGGTTCCTGCGCGGACTGTCAGGGTGACGACCCCTTCCAGGACAATGACGTCGCCGGTGAATCCCATCAGGGTGGAATCCATGGCTCGAAGGTTTTCCATGAGCAATTTCATCCGGAAAACACACCGAGGTACAAAACATTCACCGAGCTTTCACTATCAACGAGGATTCGGCTTACATCATAATTGTTCAAATTAAGGGATACAACCAGTGCGTCATCATGAGGGAGTTGTATTCTCAGAAGATCGTCATTGGAGAAGGAGAGTTCGCCTGTCCTTGCCTTTTTTGGTGCCGACCCTTCACCGCCGCCCCTGGGGCTTGATCTGCCGGCCTCTTCAATCATATTGATGCAGCCAATCACGGGCGGATTGGGTGGAGGAGGAGGTTGTTGGAGCTCGGGCTGGCGGTCGCCTCCTTGTGGTGGCTCGGGTGCTCTCCTAAACTGGTCTAGCCGTCCCCGCCGGATCAGCCTCTCAATCTCATTCTTCAGCTGCCAGCATTCTTCAGTGTCATGACCGTGCTCCCTATGGTAGCGGCAATACTTGGCGGGATCTCTTCGGGTCGGGTTCCCTCGGAGAGGTACTGATCGGGGAAGCTGGCGCTCTATCTCCATGAGGATTTGCGCCCGAGGCACGGTCAATGGAGTGTAGCGATCAAATCGCCTAGGAGGACTCCGGGAGCGATTTCTTGGCGGCAGCGGAGGGACTCTTTGGCGGCGAGGCGGACTTGGTCGACGGATGGGACGGTGCCTATCGAGGAGTTTAGGCTCCTTCTTCTTTGCTTGCTCAGCGCGGGCGACTCTCCGCGACTCCTCGACCCTAGCGTACTTGTCCACAAGGGCCATCATATCAGAGAGACATGGGGGGTAGCTGACCTCCATAGCCAGATAGAAGTCGCTCTCCTTCGAGACTCCCCCCGCCAGGGCGGACATAGCCACCTCATGATTAAGGTGGTCCACCTCCAACATGGCCTTGTTAAAGCGGCCAAGGTAATTTCTCAAGGACTCCCCCTCTCTCTGCTTGACTTCGGAGAGAGAGTCGGATCTCCGTCGGTGGCGGCGGCTGCTGACGAACTGGCCAATGAAAAGGCGACTCAGCTCGTCGAATGAATCGATGGAACCTGACTTCAAGGCGTTGAACCAGGTTCGGGCGGATCCTCTGAGGGTGGATGGAAGGCGCGGCAGAGGACCGCATCAGATGCTTCATGGAACATCATTATCGACCGGAAGCTATTGAGATGGTCATCCGGGTCAGTGGAGCCGTGGTAAGGTTCGACGGCTGGGAGTTTGACATGGGAGGGAATCACTTCCTCCATGATCCCCTTAGAGAAAGGGATACCCTGTTCCGCCTTGGGCTGGGGCAGGTGGGTCTGCTTGGCGGCGTCCAGCTCCTGACGCATCTCCTGGATCTGACGGCAGATCTCCTCCTCGCCGGCCAGAGGAGGAGCTGGGCGCGAGAACCGCAAGGATGGTGTTGAATCATGATGAGATGTCGCCGGGGAGAGGGATCGGGCTCGCCGAGATCTGAGAGGATCTCGATCGTAACCGCCTCGCGGGACTGGTTTGTCTCCTCTGGGCCGGTGTGGGGGATCTGCGGATATGTGCGGATCAGAGGAGGAGGCTGCCGGCGAAGAAGGAATCGCCGCCTCCTTCTGAGGGTGCGGGGCAGGAGGAGCCACGAGGCGCTCTTGAACCAGATGGGTAAGAGTCTGGACTTATTGGACCAGTGTAGCGAACTGGTCCTGGGTCACCGGAATGGCAGGCGGTGACGGGGTCTCGACGGGTGGAGGTTGCGGCGCTGCACCGCCCGTCGGATCAGGCCTCTGGGATGCGACCTGATATTGGGCCTCAGAGGTTGCTCTCCTCCGGTTGGCCATTGAAGAGGTTCTTCTCCGGATTTAGATCCTTGTCTCCTTTCTTCAAGTTTTATTGGGACTTGAGACCCTTCCTCTAGCGCCAATCTGTTGCCACCGGGATCCGTCCTCCGACTCGGGCGATGTCAATCTCCAGGAAGAGGTGGGCGGACCTGCACAAGAAGTCCACATGCGGGAGGCACTGTGGGTGGCCCTCTGCGGAAGACCCTCCGATGCTCAAGTCAGTGGAGTAGAAATCGGTGATCAACCAGACAATGGGGAGGTGGATCTCTCCGGGAAGCCTCTCCAGGGGCGGCCAATCGGAAGCTCTAAGAGGGCAAGAGCGCCGACGAGCTGCCAGAGAGGGCAGGAAGAACGCGCGTGCCAAAGATGCGTGTGCGGGAAAAAGGGTGCATGCGTCCGGAATCGCGTACCTGAGGGAATCTGCGAGTCTGATATTTATAGGCTGTCACCTGGATCTTGAGCATTTTCTGGAAGGTTCAGAGGTTGTTACGATATGGAGGCAGACAGAATCAGGCCGTTGTGGGGCCACTAGAATCCATACCCCGTTTGTTAAGGGATCGACGGCTGGAAGAGCTCCTTGATGTCTTGAGATCTGGTTGAGTAGACCTGGGGCGGTTATGATAGGTCTTAGGCCATGCCTCAACATGATTCCTTGTCTAGGGCGCTGTTCGGGTAAGCTTGGGCTCTCCTGCGTCAGGTTCCGCGGAGGTAGATGTTGGGGTGTGGATCACTTGGTGAGGCCGAGTTGTGGAGACTCGAGGGAAGACGAGCTGCGAAGGCCCGAACTTCGGCCGAGCTACGGAAGCCCGGACAGGCCGAGCTACGGAAGCCGGGAGGCCGAGCTACGGAAAGCCCGGGGAGGCCGAGCTATGGAAGCCCGGGGAGGTCGAGCTGCGAAAGCCCGGGGAGACCGAGCTATGGAAGCCCGGGGAGGCCAAGCTACGGAAGCCCGGGGAGACCGAGCTACGAAAGCCCAGGGAGGTCGAGCTACAGAAGCTCGGAGAGGCCGAGCTAGGGAAGCCCGGAGAGGCTGAGCTAGGGAAGCCCGGAGAGGCCGAGCTAGGGAAGCCCGGAGAGGTCGAGCTACGGAAGCTCGAAGAGGCCGAGCTATGGAAGCCCGGAGAGGCCGAGCTACGGAAGCCCGGGGGAGACGAAGGGAGGGGGTCAGCCTTAGCCGCCTCGCACGGATATTGATGCAATGACGATTTTACCCCCCAACAACATTCAAAAGCGTATTAGTTCTATAAGCAACCGACCAAGTGCTCGGAATGGTTCCATGTCTCCTAATTTACAAGGCAATGGCTCTTTAACAATCGGCATTCCAAAATTTAGTGGTTAAAAGTCCCAAGTTACACCCTAAGTACCTACCTGTTCATTACCTAGTCGCCACCAAATTTCCCATGAGGCCTCCAGCAATTTCATAGTGCTTAGCGTTGGAAAATCCCACTTCTTTGGCAAGAGTCTCCAACTCTTTCCCTGCACGTAAATCATAAATAAGCTGAATCCAGGATAACACCAAGAGACAGAGATCATGCTTTTGATCAGTTTTGAAGAAAAAACATGAATTTCAAAAGCAATGGAAATCTAATTACTAAGAAATAAAAGTTATTCTCATAAATTGGGAACTTACTCAATGGTTACAGCTAGGAAGATAAACCCCACTAATTATGATGTGACTGATCACGCCCCCTGGTGGCACAGTAATAGCTCGCGCAGCCTTCGAAGCACCATAATGATTTCAACCGGCTCCTAGCAATGGTCTCGGCTTCAGCCTTGGCATTGGCCTCAGTCCCAGCTCCAGCCTCGGCTTCAGCCTCATTCCCAGCCTAAGGCTCGGCCTCAGCCTCGATCTCGGCTTCGACATCGGCTCTCGGCCTCAACCTCGGCTATGGAATCGGCTCTCGGCCTCGGCCTTGGCTCTGGAATCGGCTCTCGGCCTCGGCCTTGGCTCTAGAATCGGCTCTCGGCCTTGGCCTTTGACACTTCAGCCATGAAGCTAGCTTCTAATGCTGAGCAAATTTAAAACACCAACTACCGCGCAGTCCACTCGTCCACCTTTTGCTAGAATCACAGGCAGTTACCAACACACAGTACAGTTGCCGATATGTACGACACCCACTCAGCAACAGCGCACCCGCCTGCCGTTCACAGAGCTTATCCTAACAACAGAAGAGATTCAACGGTTCCAACTATACAGGGTAAAAGAGACCTCCAGACAGGTATAAAAGGAGGACACTAGCTTGCAACGCGAGGGGGCTCTCAAGCTTTACTATCTGATAAGAAATTCATGTTCTACAAGCCACTAACTTGAGCGTCAGAGGGTCCCCATCGGAACCACGGTCCGGGACTTTTTGCAGGCTCTTGGAGGAAGAAGGTGACCTCTTCGCACTCCCAAAGACCCGTAGAGATCTTTGCTCGCCCGACTCTCATCAAAAGTGATTTGGCAGCAATGGATTGGGGCGCTAGGTAGGGGGGCCATGACAGACAGACGTTTACCCTCACGCATTTGCGACCCCATGACCTCTGTAAGGAAGAAGATGGTGGTCACTCAAGCACAGGAAGCTTCCACCAGCCAAGCTGCAGGATGTCTCCTGTGGGCTAAACAGTCGGAGGCAACCTACCTGTTCCGCCTCCTATGCAATCGCAGGCTAGCCAGGCGATCGGTTCGATGCCCTGACTCATCAGGTGTAAGACCTGATGGCGGTGGTGCGGGAACTGCAGAATCAGGGCACTGCCGCCATGCCTACGCCACCTCAACCACCTCCGCCACATATGGAAGGTCATGGAGCTAGTCAACCTCATCGAGGCAGGACCCCTCCTGTGGCCTCCTACCACTCGCCTCCGAAGCCTCGTCGCCGGGAGACCTCCAAGCGACGATGGTCTCTTTCCCACCATTCTGATCACTCTCACAGACAGCATGGTGAGAAAGAACCAAGGCATGTGCATCCCTTGCACCGACAGCCTTCCTCATCTTCATCTTCTGAATCCTCAAGAGAAGATGCTAACAGGAAGACCGCTCGTCGGGCCGAGCAACGGCTGAAGGAGTATCATCAACGGTTGGAGGAGCTCAGCCGCAAGATCACCAACCCCCATGGGACGGACTACGACCACTGTCCCCCACTCTCTCACCGTATTATGGAAGAGCCGGTCCTACCTCGGTTCCGTCTTCCCTAGTTGGACCTGTACGACAGCACCACAGACCCCCTAGATCACCTGAAGAGCTATAAGGTCCTTATACAAGTCCAGGGGGCGACAGACTCTCTTCTTGTATTGCCTTTCCAGCCATGCTTCGAAAGGCAGCGCGTGCGTGGTATTTCCGTTTACCACCACGTAGTATCAACTCTTTCAGGCAACTCGAGCGATCTTTCCTGGCCCACTTTGATGTATGCCGAAAGATCTCTCGGGTGGCTGATAGCCTGTTCGCCGTCCAGCAAAGGAGCGGCAAAACCCTGAAGGACTTCGTCACTCGATTCAAGGAAGCCGCACTCGAGATTTATAACCTTGAGGATTCCATGGCCACTCTAGCCCTGAAGCGAGGACTTCGTCCTTCTAGATTTGCCTACTCCCTGGACAAGAAGCCTTCCAGCTCCTATGCCGAATTGCTGAGCCGGCGTAGAAGTATATTTGCATCAACGAAGTGGACTCTTCCAGGAGGGAGGCCGACAAAGGTTCCAGCAAGAAGCTAATATCCTCGGAACTTGCTGGAGGACGATCCAGAAAGTCTGAGCCATCTCGTCGCTCAAATAACCGGCCTCAAACTCTCATTCCCAAGGAGCAGTTCACTCCTCTCCTCGCTCCAATATCTTACATTCTATTAGAGATCAAGGATGAGCCCTACTTTCGGTGTCCACCCCCCATGAAGCCAGGGGTTCCCCGCAGCAAGGAACTCTACTGCCGATATCACAGGGACTACGGTCACGACACTGAAGACTGCCGCCTATTGAAGAAGGCCATTAAAGAACTTGTCCAGCAAGATCACTTAGGCAAGTTTGTCCGAAAAGGAACCTCCATTGCCCCAGGCCTGTCGATGCTTTCTGCACCTCAGATCAGCGCAGACAACACTCCAACGGAAAAGACTATAGCTATGATTTCCTGAGGGGAAAGTAGCAATTCCAACAGGCAGCATGAGGGGTTAGATTCTGTAATTCCTTTTTTAAGAAAGGATTTAGATAGGATAGTTAACAAACATGACGATAGTATCGTCATGTCAATGACAATAGCCAAACACCCTGTAAAGAGAATTTTGGTAGACAGTGGAAATTCCATTGACGTTTTGAGCTATGAAGCTTTTGTTTGGATGAACCTGTCTAACTCCTCTCTTCGACTCGTTACCACACCCTTGATGGGTTTTACTGAGATTCTGTGAGGGTCAAAGGAGAGATCACTCTCCTTGTCACAGACAGGACTCTGCCGTGTTAGAGCATGGTTGTCATAAATTTCCTAGTGGTCTGGGTCCCACTGGCTTATAATGCTATCCTGGGAAGGCCTGGTTTGAACCTGTTGGATGCTGTTATCTCTACTAAAAGGTTACTTGTAAAGTTTCCTACCGATGAAGGAGTTGGGAAGATGAGGGTAACACAGAGTCCATTACTGCTCTGCTATCACTTGGCCCCTAGTCCGCAAGAGTTGACGCCGGCAACCGCGCCCGAGCCGTTCGACCCCCGAGACTTGGAGAAAAGGGGGGAGCCGACTGAGCATCTGCTAACCTTCCCATTGGGAGAGGACCCGACGAAAACCATCCAGCTTGGGGCCTTACTTCCGGAGGAAGCACGTGGTCAACCCCTTGTTTTCTTACGCGCGAACTCCAACATCTTTGCGTGGTCATCCTCCGACATGCTAGGCATCCCTGAGGAGGTAATCACTCACAAACTCAATATCAAACTAGGATGTCGACCTATCCGGCAGAAGAAGAGAAGCTTCACCTCAGACCGACAGCTGGCCATAGACGGAGAGATCCACAAGCTGGAAGCGGCGGGCCACATTCAAGAAGTCCATTACCCCAATTGGCTAGCCAATGTCGTGATGGTTCGTAAGGCTAACGGAAGCTGGAGGATGTGCGTGGACTTTACTGACCTCAACAAAGCATGCCCCAAGGACAACTTCCCGTTGCCTCGGATTGATCAGTTGGTGGATGCTACGTCTGGACATGAAACCCTGAGCTTCATGAATGCCTTCTCGAGGTACAACCAAATCAAGATGGACCCAGCTGACGAGGAAGCTACTTCATTTGTAATAGAGAAGGAAATATACTGTTATAAGGTGATGCCATTTGGACTAAAGAACGCGGGAGCCACTTACCAGAGGCTAATGAACAAAATCTATGAAGACCATATTGGACGCAACATGGAGGTGTACGTGGATGACATGCTGACCAAGAGCATCCATACCACTAATTACATTGCTGACCTGGAGGAAACCTTCGGCAACCTCCGTCGGTATTAGATGAGGATGAACCCCCACAAGTGTGTCTTAGGGGTGACAGCGGGAAAGTTCTTGGATTTCATGGTGACACAACGCGGGATTGAAGCAAACCCCGACAAGATTTGAGCCATATTAGACATGAGATCTCTGGTAAACAAAAAGGAAGTGCAATGCCTGACTGGAAGGGTGGTGGCCTTGAGCCATTTTTTGTCCAAGTCCGTGGAGAGATGCTTGCCTTTCTTTAAGGCACTGCGCAAAGTCAACAGCTTCGAATGGACGAGGGAGTGCCAGAAGGTCTTCGAGGGATTGAAAGAATTCCTATCCACCCCGCCATTGCTATCCAAGCCAAGGGGTAGGGAAGAGCTTCTTCTGTATCTCGCAGCCTCTTCCAAAGCTGTCAGCTCTGTGCTCGTCCGCATGGATGCCGATGGGGTGCAAAAGCCAGTATATTACACCAGCAAGGTGCTCCATGATGTGAAGATCAGATATTCGAGAGTTGAGAAGATTATCTTCGCATTGATTGTTTTCGCCCAGCGCCTCCGACCTTATTTTCAAGCTCATCCAATCGTGGTGGTCACAGACCAACCACTCAAGGCGGTCCTCTCTCATCCTGACACCTCTGGCCAGCTGGTGAAGTGGGCGCTCTAGCTGGGAGAATTCAACTTGTCGTTCCATCCTAGGTCAGCTATGAAGTCTCAAGTCTTGGCAGATTTCTTGGTCGAGTGCACTTGGGCACAGGAGCAACCAGAAGAGTCCCATGCAAACCCATTGGGTCTTGGAACCAGAGGGGATGATTGAATCCTTCACATGGACGGAGCATCAAATTCCCAAGGGAGCGGAGCGGGCCTCATCCTGGCTAGTCCAGATGGAGTTGTGACCGAATACGCCCTTTGTTTTCTTTTCCCAGCCACCAACAATCAGGCTAAGTATGAAGCCCTACTGTCAGGGATAAGATTGGCTTGAGAGCTCGAGGTGAAATGCCTTAGAGCATTCACTTACTCCTAGCTAGTGACCGGCCAAATCAGAGGAGAGTACGAGGCGCGGGATCCTGCTATGTCCTGTTACTTAAGCATGGTGCAGTCACAAGCCTCTCCCTTAGCCTACTTCAGTGTCAGCTACATTCCT
This sequence comes from Calamus simplicifolius, assembly GCA_900491605.1. Classification (NCBI taxonomy): domain Eukaryota; kingdom Viridiplantae; phylum Streptophyta; class Magnoliopsida; order Arecales; family Arecaceae; genus Calamus; species Calamus simplicifolius. The sequence goes on along the minus strand of UESW01004829.1, from coordinate 436,620 downwards.
CAAAGGGGGAATGCCAGAGCTGACGCTCTATCCCGACTAGCCACCTCAGCTGACGAGGTTTTGGGAAGAACCTACGTAGAGCATCTGGAAGCCCCAAGCATCGAAGCAACAGAGGAGAACCTGCCAATCGAGCAGGAGCCCTCTTGGATGGACACTTATATCCGGTATCTTACCGATGGTGCCCTCCCTGAAGACCCGATTGAGGCTAAGCTGCTCAAGCGACGGGCCCTGAAGTTTCTAATGATGGAAGGAAAGCTCTACTGAAGGTCATTCTCGTACCTGGTCCTCAAATGTGTCGGCTCCATGGAAGCGGATTACATTCTACGGAAAATCCATGAGGGCATATGTGAAGTCACCTGGGAGGCAGAGCCCTGGCATACAAAGCCCTGCGGCAAGAATACTACTGGCTGACAATAAGGGAGGATGTGTCCGAGCTCATCAAGAGGTGCGATAGTTGCCAACGCTATGCCAACATCTAGCGGTAGCCGACGTCCCAGCTGACCCTCCTGGTTGCACCTTGGCCCTTTGCCCAGTGGGGTATGGACATCTTGGGACCATTCCCTCCAACCTTCGGTCAGCGCAAGTTCTTGTTGGTAGCCATCGACCATTTCACTAAGTGGATCGAAGCCGAAGCACTCGCCAAGATCACCGAGGGCAAGGTGAGATCCTTTTTCTAAAAATCTATAGTATGCCGGTTCGGACTGCCGCATGCCCTCATCACCGACAATGGCCAACAGTTTGACAACGCACCCTTTCGAGAATTCTGCGCTGAGCTAGGCATCCATCAGCGGTTCACCTCAGTAGGGCATCCTCAGGCCAACGGCGCGGCCAAGGTGACCAACCACATTATTCTTCAAGGACTTAAAGCCCGGCTAGATAATTGCAAAGGAAGGTGGGTGGCGGAGCTCCCCAATGTGCTATGGGCCTACCACACAACGCCGCAAGCCCCCATCGGAGAGACTCCCTTCAGCCTAGTCTTTGGGTCCGAAGCTGTTATTCCTGTTGAAATAGGCGCCCCGAGCCCCCGGATGGATTTGTACAGTGAGGGGGACAACCCAAATCAGCTGCGGGCCAACCTCGACCTAGTGGAAGAACTACGAGACCGAGCGCGACTCCGAATGGCAGCTTACTGACAAAGAACAGCTAGGTATTACAATGCTCGCATCCGCCCCAAGACGTTCCTGCCAAGAGACCTAGTCCTCCGACGAGCCGAAGTTTCAAAGCCGACGGAAGGAGGCAAGCTAGCGCCGAAATGGGAGGGACCCTATCGAGTCATGGAGGCACTCCACCATGGAGCATACAAAATTGAGGGGCTGGACGGGAAAGCTTTACCTCACACTTGGAACACGAACAACCTACGTCGGTACTATCAATAGTTTGTTAATGTCTTTAGTTTGAGAATGTCTGCTAGAATACTATTCATTTTCTTGCTAACGGAAATGTCTGAGCAATCCCGCTTCACCTAAAGCCCAGCTCCGCATCGGCACCCTAAGCCTGGCTCTGCGTCGGCACTGAAGCCCGACTCCGCATCGGCACCTGAAGCCCGGCTCCACATTGGCACCTGAAGCTTGGCTTCGCATTGGCACCTGAAGCTTGACTCTGCGTCGGCACCTGAAGCCCGGCTCCGCATCGGAACCCAAGCCCGGCTTCGCATTGGCATGAAAGCCCGGCTCCGTGTCGGCACCTGAAGCCCGGCTCCGCGTCATCACCCAAAGCCCGGCTCCGCATCGGCACCTGAAGCCCGGCTCCGCGTCGCCACCCAAAGCCCAGCTCCACGTCGCCACCTGAAGCTCGGCTCTGTGTCGGCACCTGAAGCTCGACTCCGCATCGGCACCTTAAGCCCGACTCCACGTCGGCACCTAAAGCCCGACTCCGCATCGGCACCTAAGCCCAGCTCCGCATCAGCACTGAAGCCCGACTCCACCTCGACACGGTTCAATTCCGTGTCAGCGCAGTGGCCCGGTCATGCATCGGTGCTTCGCTTGGCTTCGTTTTGGCATTCTAATCGGAATTCATACCGGCCCTCGAGCTAAACTGGGGATACTCTAACCCAGTGCCTTCCCTAAACATGCTTCGTGTCGGCGCATTACTCCCTTACAGCCTTTGCATCGGCCTCGACTATTTCCTAGGATGGACTTGCACCGGTCTACTCGCGTTATCCTATTTGCTAGAAAACTTGCTGGCTACGGTGCAAATTAAATGACAGCTTGGATCAAAATAGTTTTCATTAATGGTAAATCGAGCCTAAAAAATTGCCAATCAAGTTGGACTTGATACAATAAAAAGAAAATTCAAGGTTCGGCTGGAGCTGAGTCATCATCCTCAGGAACTTCATTTGGCATTAACTCTTCAATTCCGTCGAGGCCGTAGAGTCTTCGTATTTTCTCCTTGCAATCTTGGAAGCTACCATCATATGCAAATGTAGTTGTCTCGGCCAGCTCCTTGTCAATGGTATCGGACTTCCTGAAATCCTCTATAGCCTCGACGGCCTTCTTCTCGGCCTCAGCGGCCTTCTTCTCGGCCTTGGTCACCGCCGCCCTCAGATGGGCTATCTCAGCATCAGCCCGGCGAGCGATTTCCTCGGCATTTTTGGCTCGCTCCTTGGCCACTCCTATCTCAATGGTGGCAGAGTGCAATCGGTGCTTCAACAAGTACACTTTCGCTTCAGCAGCTTTTTGCTTCTCTTCGGCCACCTTTTGCTTTTCCTCTGACACCTAAGCGTTGTCAAGCTCATTGGCTGCCCAGTGCTGAGCCACTTTCAGCACCTCCTCTGCCTTTTCAGCCCAGGCCAAGTTCCTAAATCGGGTAGCTTCAGCCTCGGCTTCGGCCCTTTGCACCCGGGCCACTTCATCTTGGGCAATCCTCAGAGCGGCTTCAGCCTCGTCTGCCCTGGCCCGGGCCTGGTTGGTGTCTTCCTGTGACTGGTCGATGGTGGCCTCGGCCTGAGTTAAAAGGCCCCTGATGGTGGTCAAAGAGTTTAGCACCTGTACAAAGATCATTCGAGTTAGGTGAGGGAACTATGGTTCTAGAGGTTAGCGTTGGAAGAGTACTTACCCAGAAGTGCGCTACAGATGCCTCCCAGAAAAATATGGAGGTCCTTTGGTTCTGAAGGAACCTATGGATCTCTGGTACGAAGGCCTGGGCCATCGTCCTTTCAGCCCAGCAGCTATGATGTAGTAGGATTGATGAAAGGAGGGCGCGTCAGCCTCGTCCTCCTTTATGGCCTCGGTGGCCATCGGCACTGGGTCGGATGCCACCGGTGCTTCCACTGGCTTCAGCCTGCAAAGACTCTGTCCCTGCCCCTTCATCGGATAGGGCGACCTCTGGAATTGGCCCGACGGCCGAAACGGTTGGCTCCGCCTCAGGAATAGCGGACAGTGGTGGCAATACTTTGGTTTCTTGCCCCGGAGAAGTCCCGGTCAGATCAATGGGAGATGGGGGTGGTGCTGGTGGTTGTTCCCTTTCATCCACCTCGTTCCTTCCCTATGCCTCTCTGGCCTCGGCCCTTTCCGCCTCGTCCCTTCCTGAGGCCTCTCCGGCCTCGGCCCTTTCTACCTCGTTTCTTCTTGAGGCCTCTCTGGCCTCAGCCCTTTCTACCTCATTCCTTCCTAAGGCCTCTCCAGCCTCGGTTCTCTTGACAATCTTGATGGTGGCCCTTTTCTCGGTAGGGTTGGCAGGGGCCCCATCCACTTTGGCCTTTCATTTTTTTGTGGCGGCTTATCTTATCCTGTGCAACGATGGTGCCATGCCTGTAAATCAAAGAGCTCAAATCAAAGGAGGAAAAGGAAAGGAAAGCAGGAAGGGATGAAAAGGGTATGCTGCTCACCATCATCCGGAATAAGGCCTGCTAGCCGAAGATTCTCTTCGGCTAGCAGTTGATTGCATTAGAGAACGTCGGCAGTGATCAACTGCTCGAATGCCTCTCGGTCCTTCGGTAGCACAGACGGGTTCTTGTTTGGCTCGGTGTTGGGAACCCCCCACTCGGTCTTCACCCCCTCGATATGGGCAAAGAAAAACCTATCTTTCCAACCTTTGATGGAAGAAGGAAGGTACAGTTTAAGGGATCTGGAAGGCCTGGGAGCGAAAGACCACCACCCTGATTGTTTCCTAAGGGTGTAGAAGCAACGAAAGAGAGAAATTCTAGCCTCTATCCTATGGAGGTGGCATAATACTAAGAAATCGACAAGGGTTCAGATGGAATTGGGGACTAGCTGTGCCAAAGTTAAGGAATACCGATCTAATATGTTAAGTATGAATGGGAGGATGGAAATACGAAGGCCAGCCTTAAAATAGTGTTCGTAAAGGGCGACCCGGCCCGGGTAGGAAGAGGTTACTCTATCATATGGTAAAGGTCGGTAAAGGCGAAGGTCGGTTGGGATTCGGTATTGAGCCCTAAGATTGATTATCTCTTGGGCAGTCATGATAGAGGCAGTCCTCTCGGGGACTGCCTCTCATGGGAAGAAGGGTCGGCGGTGGCCGAACGGTGCTGAGCACGAGCCCGTCCGGCGGCCGGGCGATCTCCGGCGGGAGGTTGCCCAGCGGACCGCTGCTGCTCCAATGGAGCGCCCTCCGCAAAGGTGGACCAACTGGGTGGAGGAGAAGAAGAAGGCTGTGAAGGGTCGGGGGAGTAGCCCCTAGAATCAGAAATCGAGCACGAAAGAGATGAGGAGGCCATGGAAGCAAAACTAACCTGAAGGATTGAAGGATCGAGTCAGGGACGAAGGGCTTAGGTGAAGATGAACAGGCTTGAATAGGATCGGGGTAGGGAAGAAGACGAAAGCAGTGGAAGTGGCCCGCATCCAGGACGTCCCCTTTTATACTTGTGTTTCAAATAATCCCGCTTGCCTCTGGGTCGGCCACGCGTCTACTTCCTATTGGAAATCAATTCGGTGCCCACCCGGTGCACAGAGCACAAGGAACCTCACCAATGAGAGGACAGCGGTGCCCTCACCGCAATGATGGCACCCACCTTTTTCATGGTTTATCGCCTGAGAAAAATCCTGCCCAATCCCAACAACCCGAACGGACGAAATGATGACACCAAGATCAGCCACCAGGCGGGTGCTGCGGATACTATCACCCCTTTCGTTGCTGAGTACGCACCCACCCATCTCAGGGGTGGGGGGGCATCTGATCTGACTGATCACGCCCCCTGGTGGCACAGTAACAGCTCGCGCAACCTTCGAAGCACCATAATGATTTCAACCAGCTCCTAGCAGCGGTCTCGGCTTTAGCCTTGGCATTGGCCTCAGTCCCGGCTCCAGCCTCGGCTTTGGCCTCGTTCCTAGCCTAAGGCTCGGCCTCGGCCTCGATCTCGGCTTCGACATCGGCTCTCGGCCTCGGCCTCGGCTCTGGAATCGGCTCTCGACCTCGGCCTTGGCTCTGGTATCGGCTCTCGGCCTCAACCTTTGACACTTCAGCCATGAAGCCAGCTTCTAATGCTGAGCAGATTTAAAACACCAACTACCGCGCAGTCCACTCGCCCACCTTTTGCTAGAATCATGGGCAGTTACCAACACATTGTATAGTTGCCGATATGTACGGCACCCACTCAGCAACGGCGCATCCGCCTGCCGTTCACAGAGCTTATCCTAACAACAGAAGAGATTCGACGGTTCCAACTATACGGGGTAAAAGAGACCCCCAGACAGGTATAAAAGGAGGACCCTAGCTCGCAACTCGAGGGGGCTCTCAAGCTTTACTCTCTGATAAGAAATTTCTATTCTACAAGCCACTAACTTGAGCATCGAGGGTCCCCACGGAACCATCGGTCCGGGACTTTTTGCAGGCTCTCGGAGGAAGAAGGTGACCTCTTCGCACTCCCAAAGACCCGTAGAGATCTCTGCTCGCCCGACTTTCATCAAAAGTGATTTGGCATCAACAGATTATATTACCTTTGGAAAAGTTCCAGATAACCGAATTAGTGTCAAGACTTGGTCAAATTGGAATGTTAAAATGGGCATGAGACAGGTCTAGATAATATGTACGAGATTTAAGTGCTTCCCCTTCACTGGCATTGATGTAAGAGTTTCCAATGCCTGTTAAGGGGCCAGTTCCCGGAATTAGACGGGATCAGCTAAAACATAGAGATTTAAGTGGCCTAAGTTTCACCTATCCAGGATTCATTGCCAACTAGATAGAGGCTTTTCATCGCAGCAAAATTGAGCCCAGTCCAAATGTTTTAGCTGCGCAGGCCACCGAAGCCTAGAGATAGTCTGTCATGCAAGAAGAATTGGATCAATAATGCCTGCACATGTCTGCGGAATGGTGGAGACAATTGACAGGAATTCATTCAGGAGTATGTTTATTATTATTAGCATATGAGAATATGTAGTTTTTGAGGAAAGAAAAGAGAACCTGTTAAATATTCGGCAATTGAGGCTTTCAAGTATTTGTACTCTCTCGCGAGAGCCCATAATTACTTGCAACAGGGACGGCCACATTGTCTATCATCCATTCCTAGATAAAAACAAAAAGACCACAATTATTTCCTCACCCAGGTGAAAAAAAGGCATGATCCCAGGGTCTCCCAAACATATATTTTTGAACATGGTGCCGAAGACTTGAGGCATCTATTGTTAATGGAAACAAGACTTCCACTTAGAAGCGGTCAACTTGGTACCAAATTAAGAGGGTCTGGTCCAGCTGCAGTTGCACTCCTCCCACATTTGGAGGACGTTCCAGGTGAAAGTCTTGGGACGGGAGGTGTTTTAATTGGGCTAATTCTTACATCGTTTCTTTCAAGTGATCGATCGGTGGTGCTACCACTAGTCCTCATATCATGGTAACAATTAAGTACCTGAGAGAGGGTTATCAGAGATGAGGTGCTCTTGTTGAAATCTAAGATAGACACCCTTAAACCTGAAAAATCCAGTAGAGAGAAGAAGATGAATAAAAATCTTAACAGCCACAATCAGACTGGTGAAAACTGAGATTTAATGAGGAGGACCTGGCTTTAGAACACGAAGCATCTCCTTCATAGCTCTCTGTTTGTCAACTAGATTACGTAATCCATATCCAACTGTAATTGCATCAAAGTAGCTATCTGTGAATGGTAAATCAAGGGCATCACCCTCAATCCACCTGTATTACATGCAGCACACATATGAGAAGGGAAGGGGGAAAACTGAAGGAAGAAAAAAAGGAAACGATGTCTTGTCACTACTTGACACAAAGCTCTGCACAGAGATGTCGTAACTTAGAAAGATCCACACCCACGCCATGCAGCCAATGTTTATTAGATACTATATAGCCCATGAAATGGCTCTCATAAAATAAAATGAATAAATAGAGAGTATCTAGATTGCTCAAAATTAGCCAGATTAGTGAAGTGAAACATAACGTGTCAATGGATGGTACAAAAGTAGACCTATAAATAAAACTTTATTTTGCAACTCCAATAATTTAATTGATTTAATGTAATTGGTGCTCTCACTTAATGTTCTTGTAGCAAGCCTTCCAGTATAAATCTTGACGAGCTGTGGCAATCAGCAATTGATCTTTTGAGAAATCAAGAGCGGTCACCTGTGATTGTGATGAAACGTAAGAACCACCAGCTAAACAAAACAATTCCAAGTCAAAACATTTTCATATCTATCATACTTCTTTTCCTCCGAACAAGTGGAAGGAGGAGGACAAGAAGCGAAGGGGGTTGGTGTTGAAAGAGGAATGTTTGCGATCACATCCTCCAAGACCACTCACACTAGCTTCAGAGACATCACCATGGAGTAGTAGCCATGCAAAAGATTTTATTGAAATGGAAAATGTAAACAGCGCTCGATGTAAAAAAAGGATGGATGAATGCTGCATCAATTCAATGAAGGAATGAGTGTAGACAAAGCTGGGGTTAGAAATAATACAGGCTCAGTTAGTGGTTTTGCTTGCATAAATAAATAAATAAATGCAACATCTTGAACTCATTAGATTTATTGCTTTCCAAAGTAAATGCAAGGCTCAGTTAGTGGTTTTCCTTGCATAAATAAATAAATAAATAAACGTAACATCTTCAACTCATTAGATTAATTGCTTTCCAAAGTAAATGCATGCAAGGTCTCCACTTCCCGGTCGACATTCTTTGGGCAAAAGGACTTAACTTGTTAAGCCAGCATTCCAATATATGTCTATTAATTAATTAAAAAGATAAAAGGGCAAAACCAAAAAAGAAAAAAAAAAAAATGAAAAGAAAGAAAGGGGAAAGGGGGAAGCACCTGACCATCAGGTCCGACTTTCTGAGAGAGGAGGAACGCCAGATCACCGCTTCCACAGCACAGATCCAGAACTCGATCATTCCTTTTCGATCTGCATTATTGTTATTATTATTATTATTATTGCCATTACTACTACTACTACTATGATTATTTCTTTTGGAAAAAAAAAACGGAAGAATAGTAGTACTTTTGTTTTTAAAAAGAAAGAAAGTAAAGAAAGAAGAAGAAGGATGATCGGTTGTATCCAATCCAAGGTTGGTCAAATACAATACAATACAATACAATACAATACAATACAATCTTCTTCATGACCATTAAATTAAATTAAATATGCTCAATTAAACTAGGAACGACAATTACAGACACCGTGAATGAACGAAGAGGGTGGTTGGTGCCGACCGCAGGTCATGTACTATAACGCGTCAGAAATTTCATCCAAGACCAATTGGTTATTTTTTGTCATTTAGAAATGAGAATCTAATAGAAATTATCACAAGTTGGTCTAATAGAAATATCACAAGTCTAATAGAAAGAGGCAATGAGAGACTAATAGAAATTATCACAAGTTGGTCTAATAAAAATATCACAAAGAGACAATGAGAGGCTACTAGAAATTATCACAATTCGGGTCTTTTCGGACGTGAAACCACATCAGCTGGGATGGTCTACTCTCCTCTCTCTCTTTTTTTTTTTATTTCTTTATTTCTCTTTTATTTTTTGGTGTAAAGGGCCTATTCTGGATTTGAATCTCATCATGTGCCGTGGGGAGTCATAAACGTTATTTGGCTAGTTGTGTTTCTCAATTTTATAGTAATAATAACGATGATGATGATGATATTATGCATAGATAGACACGGTATATAAGATTAAAGCCGACTTGCTCCATGCGATGCTCGAACTTGGTGCTCGAGGTTATTGGGTGGGAAAGAAATTCACTGCACCACCCTTTTCTGAACAGCAGGCAGAGCCTAATATATCATACTAAATGACTAACTTGGTCCTCTAGCTTATGTATGGTGTTGGAAAACAGCAAGAAAAAAAATACAATAACAAGATCCCTTCAATATTTTATTAGAAATACCATCTTCATTCTGATAGCTTTGAAAATTTTTAATTGACCCCTCAAATTTATTTTTGATGTGGTCGACAAGCGCCACATGTAAAGTTAATGGTCAAAAGTTATCCAGACGGCCCCGCTTCTAGGCGGCCCCGGCTCCAGGCGGCTTCATTTCTAGGATAATCTCCAGCTTTTCAAGCAAGCCTTTGTTTTTGTCCAGACCGGGCCCACCAACCACCACTGCCTCACGTATGTCTAATAAGACAAGTTCTATGGCTTTGGTACAAGCCTAAAAAGTCATCATTCATCATGAAGTTTTAATGATATGGATCAAATGAGCCCTAGAAAGTTATCATCTATCGTAAAAAGTACCAATCATCCAGTTTAGATAAGACAGATTCCTACTAATTCTAACATCCCATTCAAAAAGTCAAGGCTCATCATAAGATTTCAGGGCTTCTTAAGTAGTAAGCTTCTTAGAAGCCCATGCATAATCCATCATAAGGTGCTGCATGACTCATTCTTCCAGAAAAAGACAAGAGCTACATGTATCTATAAAATGGGTAAGAGGGATCCCTAGCCAAGGTATGAACACTCAAACACTAAAAGAGTTCTAGGATCTTCTGCTGAACTCTATCTCTATCGAGCTTCCTCAAGCTCACGGCTGTGATTCTGATCACTAACTTGAGCATCGAAGGGTCTCTGCCGGAATATCCGATCTTAGGACTTCTTGCAGATCTCGGCATCGAGGTAAAGTTTTCTTCAACCAACTAATGGTACATCCACTGACATTCAAGGATGCTAGCTTAAGGTGATCGGACATTAACAGATTGGCACGCCAAGAAGGGGGGCGGCGACACTAAAGGATAGGATAACCTTACAATTTTAAGTAGCAAGTTGCCTCTTCTTCAAACAATCATGGTGGTGACGCATGGTCAGGAGAGTTCCTCCAGCCATGCTGGGGGGCATCACCATCATATTGAGGAGTCGGAGGCCAAACTCCCTGCTCCTTCATCACCACCAGTCCCTGCCACTCTTTAAGAACAATTGGCTACCCTTACGCAACAAGTCCAAACTCTTGTTGGGGTGGTTCGAGAACTACAGGAGTGGCATCCAAGGGAGGTTCGGCAGCAACCTGGACACCCCATACCGCTCGCAGCGGCTGCACCAACTAGTCAACAATCTATCCATCAGGTACCTTCTCTAAAGAGGCATCGCTACCGCCATGCTCCGTCCAGATTCCATCACTAGGAAATCACCAAGGGGTCATGGTCTCCTGACCGCCTCTCAAATGGTCCCTCTCCTAAGTGGCGATGGGGAAAGAAGCCCCAAGGGATGCGCCGCTGGCAGCATCACCTCTCTCCTTCTTCATCCTCTAAATCAACAAGTGAGGACCTCAATGATCAGGTGGAGAGGCGATTGGAAGAGCAGGACCGGTGGCTGGAGGAGCTCAGTCAGAGGCTTAAAAACCAGCAAGGGGTGGATTATGATACTCGTCCACCCCTTACTCGTCGGATTATGAAAAAACCTATCCCCGATAGATTGTCTTCCCTAGCTGGATCCTTATGATGGCACTATGGATCCACTAGACCATCTAGAGAGTTATAAGGCTCTCATGCAAGTTCAGGAGGCAACTGATGCCCTCCTATGTATGACCTTTCCTGCTACCCTTCGGAAAGCTGCTCGCACCTGGTATTCTCGCTTACTTTCACGCAGCATCGACTCCTTCTGATAACTGAAGAAATCTTTCTTGGCACACTTTGATGCCTGTAGGAAGATTTCCCGGGTAACGGATAGCTTATTCTCCGTCCAACATAAGGAAGGAGAATCTTTGAAGGATTTTGTAATCCGATTTAAGGTAGCAGCCCTTGAGGTCTACCACCTTGATGATGCTGTGGCCACTATGGCCCTAAAGTGAGGGCTCCGTCCCTTTCACTTTACTTACTCACTAGATAAGAGGCCCTTCAGTTCTTATGCTGATCTTCTGAGTCATGCACAGAAGTATATCCATGCCGATGAAGCTGATTCCACTCAGAGGTGCACTGAGGGAAGGACTGGTAAAAGGCCAGTCCACATAGAGCCAAGCGGACCTTTCCCTAAGAAGCTTGAACCCCTGCGCCGACCAAATGACCGATGCAGGAATTTTGCTCATAGAGAAGACCATCTTAAACCACTCCTCGCTCCCAGAACTCATATCCTCCTGGAGATTGAGAATGAGCCTTATCTGCAGTGCCCTCCCCCACTAAAGAAGGATGCTACATGTGACAGGAGTCGCATTACCGCTTCCATCAAGATTACGGTCATGATACATAAGAGTGCCATAACTTGAAGTGCGCAATCGAAGAACTCATCCAAAAGGGTTACCTCAGGTAGTTTGTCCATAAGAGAGGACCTTTGGTTGTCCCAACACTAATGGGGCCTCCACCGTTCAAGCGAATGTTGATAATATTCCAACAGAGCAGACGGTGGGCATGATCTCGAGGGGCGCTGCTTCATCCTCTAAGAGGCCGAGGGGGAGGATAGAGTAGAAAATGTAATCCCCTTTTTCAAAGAGGAGTTAGCGGAGGAAAACAATCTAAATGATGATAGCGTCGTTGTCTCCATGACGATCGCTAAGCATCCTGTAAAAAGGATTTTGGTTGATAGTGGAAGCTCCGCTGACATCCTTACTTACGATGCTTTTGTTCAGATGAACTTACCTCCTAGTTTCCTTCAATCGGTGATAGCACCCTTACTCAGATTCATAGGAGATTCTGTGAGAGTGAAAGGTGAAATTACCTTACCGGTGACAGCAGGATGACCCCCATGCCAAAGCACGATCATGATGAAATTCTTGGTAGCTCGAGTGCCTCTGGCCTACAATGCTATACTCGGCCAACCTGGATTGAATCTCTTAGACGCAGTGATATCTACTAAACATCTGCCTATGAGGTTTTCCACCAGTCAAGGAATTGGTGAGATACATGGGGAGTCAAATTCAGTCCTATTGTGCTATCATATGGCTCTCAACCCTAAGGAGATGGTGGTCCCATCGGTTTCAAAATTACTTGATCCCAGGGAGTCTGAAAGAAGAGGAGAGTTCGCCAAGCACTTGTTGACCTATCCACTAAGGGATGATCCGGTGAGGACTGTGCAGTTTGATGAACTTCATTCTTTAGAGATGAAGAACCAACTTCTTACCTTCTTATGGGCAAATTCAAACATCTTTGCCTAGTCAGCATTAGACATGTCTGGTGTTCCTTCAGAGTAATCACTTATAAACTTAACATTAATCCGGAATGCTGACCAGTCCGCCAAAAGAAAAGAAGCTTTGCCCTCGAGCGACAGAGGGCCATTGACGAGGAGGTCAATAAATTGCTTGCTGCCGACCACATCCGAGAAGCACAGTACCTGGATTGGCTAGCCAATGTAGTGATGGCTTGAAAGGCAAGCAGGAGCTGAAGAATCTGCATCGACTTCACTTGTCTTAATAAAGCATGCCCTAAAGATAGCTTTCCACTGCCACAAATCGACCAATTGGTGGACTCCACATTCGGCTATGAGCTTCTTAGTTTTATGGATGCCTTCTCTGGATATAATCAAATAAAAATGGATCCTGCCAATGAAGAGCACATCTCTTTTGTCACTGAGAGGGGTGTCTACTGTTATAAGGTAATACCCTTTGGGTTGAAGAACGCGGGGGATACTTAGCAGAGGTTGATGAATAAGGTCTTCAGAGACCAGATTGGGTACAACATGGAGGTGTATGTGGATGATATGCTAACTAAGATCACTTGCACCGCTAACCATGTTGCCAACTTAGAGAAAACATTCAATAACCTCAGGCACCATCAAATGAAGCTCAATCCATGCAAGTGTGCATTTGGGGTTACTGTCGAAAAGTTTCTAGGATTCTTGGTGACCTGGCGAGGGATTGAGGCAAACCCAGAGAAGACCCGAGTCATTCTTAACATGAGGCAGCCGGTCAACAAGAAGGAGGTGCAGCAACTTATCGGGAGAGTAGCTGCTCTAAGCCATTTTCTATCAAGGTCAACAGAGAGATGCTTACCTTTCTTTAAAGTTTTACGAAAGGCGAGCAGATTTGAGTGGATAGAAGACTGCCAGAAGGCCTTTGAAGAGCTCAAAGAATTTTTATCCTTCCCACCATTATTATCAAAGCCAGAGGAGGGAGAAAAGCTTTTCCTTTATCTTGCCACTTTCTTGAAGGTGGTCAGCTCTTCTAGTGTGCCTCAATGCCAGCGATGCTCAAAGACCTCTTTATTGCACTAGTAAAGTTTTTCATGATGCGGAGGTCAGGTACTTCCGAACAGAAAAAAATATTTTACTCTAATCATTCTGCTCGGCATCTCAGGCTATATTTTTAAGCCCATCTGATTGTAGTACTCACGGACCAACCTCTTCAAACTATCTTGACTCATCCTGATACTTCTGGTTGATTGGCCAAGTGGGCAATCAAGCTAAAAGAGTTTGATCTCTCATTCCAGTCTAGATCGGCCTTAAAGTCCCAAGTACTGGTGAATTTCTTGATAGAATGTACCTGGGCCAAGGAGCAACTCGAGGATCCCTTAGCAACCTATCCAGACACTGGGGAGAATGGGAAGGAGGCCTGGATCCTCCACATCGATAGTGCCTCCAACTCCCAAGGGAGCAGGGCGAGTCTTATTCTTGAAAGTCTAGAGGGTGTAGTGCTGGAATACGCCCTTTGTTTTCTCTTTAAAGCCATAAATAATCAAGCCAAGTATAAGGCCTTATTGGCTGGCATCAAACTTGCACAGGAGCTTGGAATAAAGCATCTAAGAGCTTTCACCGACTCTCAGCTCATCTTTGAACAAATAATCGGAGAGTATGAGGCTCGAGACCCTATCATGTATTAATATTTAAATAAGGTCAAGTTACTGACCTTCTCATTGATTTATTTCACCATTAGTTATATCTCTAGAGGTAAAAATGCCAGGGCCGATATCTTGTCATGACTAGCTACCTCGGCGGACAACACTATGGGAAGAACATATATGAGCATCTAAAAACTTCAAGTATTAAGATAGTGGAAGAAGTCCTACTGGCCATGCAAGAAATGATGTGGATGGATTCCTACATCCATTATCTCATCGATGGTACTCTCCCCGCTGATCGCAGAGGCCAGGCTGCTTAAGTGGAGAGCTTCCAAATTTGTATTGTTAAATGGACGACTATACAAGAAGTCTTTCTCTTATCCTCTCCTCAAATGCGTTGGTCCTACAGATGCCAATTATATCCTCAGAGATATCCATGAAGGCATATGTGAAAATCATCTAAGGGTAGGTTATTAGCACACAAAGCTCTCCGTTAGGGATATTTTTGGCTTACCATGCAAAAGGATGCAGCCGAGTTAGTGCAGAAGTGCGACAACTGCCAATGGTAGGCTCATATCCAACAGCAACCAGCTTCTCAGCTAAGTCCTCTCTTTGCTCCATGGCCTTTCACCCAGTGGGGAATAGATATCCTTGGACCATTTCCTCCAGCTTCAGGCCAATGAAGGTTCTTACTCGTCGCCATTGATTATTTCACCAAATGGATCAAGGTTGAGGTATTAGCTGAAATTACCGAGAGTAAGGTGAGGGCATTCTTCTGGAAGTCCCTTATCTGTTGATTTGGTCTACCTCATACTCTTATTATCGATAATGGTTGGCAATTTGATAATATTGTATTCAAGACCTTTAGCACTTGAGCTAGGTATTAACCACCGGTTCACTTCTGTTGGACATCCACAAACTAATGGAGAAGCAGAAGTTATGAATTGGACTATCTTTTGAGGACTCAGAACTCTACTAGATGAATCTAAAGGCAGATGGGTGGAGGAGCTTCCAAGTATACTTTGGGCATATCATACGACTCCAAGGATCCCAACAGGAGAGACACCTTTCAGTCTCATCTTTGGATCTGAGGCAATTATCCCAGTAGAGATCGGCCTTCCAAGTCTCCAAGTAGAGTCATATAATGAAGAAGACAATTTTCATTGCCTAAGAGCTAGTCTTGACTTCATCGATGAGGCCAGGGACCGGGCGGGACTCAAAATTGCTATTTTTTGCTAGAGAGCATCAAAGTATTATGACGCCCAGGTCCGCTTCAAGACCTTTCGCCCTAAGGATCTCATCTTTAGAAAGGCCAAAGTATCTAAGCCAACTGAGGGAGGCAAGTTATCTCTAAATTGGGAAGGACCCTATCGGGTCACTGAAGTGCTCCACCATGGAGCATATCAGATCGAGAAGCTCGACGAATGATCAATTCCATGCACTTGGAACGCGGATAACCTTCATCGACACTATCAATAGTGAGTGTATTCATTCAATAAATTAAAAACTTCAAATACACTCCTTTCATTCCTTTACTCTAAAATTAAAAGATTCTATAAAAAGGACCTCGGTGGCCCCGCGATCATATGGACACCCCTAAGTTGAACGAGAAACCCTCAAGGCGGTTCAAGTCCTATGACAATCCAGTGGCCCTAAGTCAAACTCCCAGGCTGGACGAGAAACCTTCGAGGCAGTTTTCAAAGGACCTCGGTGGCCCCGCAGTCATACGGATACCCCGGGCTGAACAAGAAACCCTCGAGGTGGTTCAAGTCCTATGACAATCCAGCGGCCCCGAGTTAAACTCCCGGGCCGGACGAGAAACCCTCGAGGCAGTTTTCAAAGAACCTTGGTGGCCCCGTGATCATACGGACACCCTTGGGTTGGATGAGAAACCCTTAAGGCGATTCAAGTCCTATGATAATCCGGCGGCCCCGAGTCAAACTACTGGGCCAGATGAGAAACCCCTAAGATAGTTTTCAAAGGACCTTGGTGGCCCCGCGATCATATAGATACCCTCGAATTGGATGAGAAACCCCCAAGAAGGTTCAAGTCCTACAATAATTCGATGGCCCCGAGTCAAACTCCCTGGCCGGACGAGAAACCCCCAAGGTTGTTTTCAAAGGACCTCGGTGGCCCCGCGATCATACGAACACCCCCAGGTCGGACGAGAAACCTCCAAGACAGTTCAAGTCCTATGACAATCTGGTGGCCCCGAGTCAGGTTCCCAGGTCAGATGAAAACCCCCAAGGTAGTTTTCAAAGGACCTCGGTGGCCCCGCGATCATACGATACCCCCAGGCTGGACGAAAAACCCTCGAGGTGGCTCAAGTCCTATGACAATCTAGCGGCCCTGAGTCAAACATCTGGGCCGAACGAGAAACCCCAGAGGTAGTTTTCAAAGGACCTTGATGACCCCGCGATCATATGGACACCCTTGGGCTGGACGAGAAACCTCCGAGACGGTTCAAGTCCTATGACAATCTGGTGGCCCAGAGTCAAACTCTCGGGCCGGATGCAAAACCTCTGAGGCACTTTTCAAAGGACCTCGGCGGCTCTATGATCATACAGACACCCTCAGGCCGAACAAGAAACCACCGAGGCAGTTCAAGTCCTATGACAATCTAGTAGCCCCGAGTCAAACTCCCGAGCTGGACGAGAAACCGCCGAGGCAATTTTCAAAGGACCTCGACGGCCTCATGATAATATGGACACCCTCGGGCCGGACGAGAAACTCCCAAGGTAGTTCAAGTCCTATGACAAACCGGCAACCACGAGTCAAACTCCCAAGTCAGACGAGAAACCCCCAAGGCAGTTTTCAAAGGACCTCGAGGCCCCGCGATCATACGGACACCCCCAGATTGGATGAGAAACCCCCGAGGAAGTTCAAGTCCTATGACAATTCGGCAGCCCTGAGTCAAACTCCTGGGCCAAACGAGAAACTCCTGAGGCAATTTTCAAAGGACCACGGTGGCCCCGCAATCATACTAACACCCCCGGGCTGGCTGAGAAATCTCTGAGGCAGCTCAAGTCTTATGACAATGTGGCAGCCCCGAGTTAAACTCCCGGGCCAGATGAGAAACCCCCGAGGCAATTTTCAAAGGATCTCGATGGCTCCCGTGATCATATGGACACTCCTGGACTGACAAGAAACCCCGAGACGGTTCAAGTCCTATACAATCCAGTGGCCCCGAGTCAAACTCTCGGGCTAAACGAGAAACCTCCGAGGCAATTTTCAAAGGACCTCGGCGGCCCTATGATCATACGGACACCCCTGGGCTATATGAGAAACCCCCGAGGTGGTTCAAGTCCTATGACAATCTGGCGGATCCAAGTCAAACTCCTGAGCCCGATGAGAAACCTCCATGGCAGCTTTCAAAGGACCTCGGCGGCCCCGCGATCATACAAACACCCCTGGGCCAGACGAGAAACCCCCAAGGTGATTCAAGTCCTATGACAATCCGGCGGCCCCAAGTCAAACTTCTGGGCCGAACGAGAAACCCCCAAGGCAGTTTTCAAAGGACCTCGGTGGCCCTGCGATCATACGGACACCCCCAGATCGAAACCCTAGAGACGGTTCAAGTCCTATAACAATTTGGCAGCCTCGGGTCAAACTCCTGGGCCGGACGAGAAACCCACGAGGCAGCTTTCAAAAGACCTCAGTGGCCCCGCAATCATACGGGCACTCTCGGGTCGACGGGCAACTACTTGCAGATATAATTAGATGTTACAAGGGAGCTGACGAGTTCATTTTTTTGTGGCAAGATAGTTACATTCAATATCGAAGAAGTGATACTAATTTTGGGTCTTCCATGCCATGGTAAGAAGATTACAATGGCAGGTCAAAACAAAAAGGGTAGGTTATTTCAAAGATTTGGCTAGAAATTAAATCTTTAGCATAAGGGGCTAGAGAAGTTGATAGCACAACTTCAATCATTCAAGATACAAAAGGATATTGAGGAAACCATAAGACTTCGAATCGCATACATGTTTGCAATATTTTTGACTCCAAAGTCAAATCAAACATGTCCAAGATATCTCATCCCTTACTTGGATGATTTATCTCAATTGAAAAAAATCGATTAGGCTTCCACAATCAAGGAGTTAACTGTTATGGGTCTCCCAGAGGTTGCTGTTTACTTGAGAGCTTAGGAGCCAATCCAATCAAAGAGATGTGATAAGGGTAGGAGGCAACCTACACTTTTTGGATGTTCAGTTGTTTTGGTGGTAAGAATCATTCATATGCAGAAAGAGTGCAATTATCTTTATTTTAATTTTTTATATTTTTAAAGCATAAAGTTATTATGTACAGGTGTGGTTTATTGAGTATACCATAGTAAGAGCCCTAACATACCTTAATAAGTTACTTAGGCTGTTGAAGTGGTATGACAGTTAGTTAAAGATGCAAAATATTTAGGTTGTCAACATGTAGCATCATGAGTTGGTAAGATAATCCATTATATCATAAATATTTTAAATAATAAATTATTATTATTTTAAATTTAATTTATTTTTAATCTTGGCTTGCAGGGAGCTATTGTGTCTATGCTACAGGAGTGGTGGCTTATCACTCTAGAAATAGTAGTGCCCTTGGAACTAAAAAATAACTATACAAGCTGTGCAGAGTTGAAGAATGAACTAGAAGATGTTAAGAAGAGGCTTGCCATAGTTAAGAACCTCCTAAGTTCATTGCTAAAAAAGGAGACCAATGCAAATAAAGAAGAGGACAAAGGAGAGGAGGGGGATGATATAGAGGAGGTGGTGGAATTCATGGGCCAAGATGAACCTAGGATGGTGGAAAAAAATGAGGGACACCCCTGTAACTAAGGATACCCAGGGGGACAAAGAAATATCTTTGTTCCTTTCACTTATTAAGAGGGTGAAAAAATAACCTAGGCTGCAGAAGGCCTCACAATTGAGAATGGATTCTATTTTGGAATAGGCCGAGCCACAAAAAAAGTCCAAGACAATGGGCACATCATAGGCCGGTCAATTAAATTTGCATCTATAAATTGAAGAGGATGAAAATTTGATCAACAATTTTTTGAAAGAAAGCATCAGCTCGCAAGCGATATTTTTTTTTCTATTATGTATGCTAATTTATCTTTCAAAATGTATAATATCTTTTATGCTCATCCATTTTACAGAGGTCATCTACACCAATCAATTTGGAGGCAATATCACATGGAGAAATATTTATGATCTCCTTAACAATATTATGATAATTGATGATGTAATTATCAGAGTATAACTTTATTTTCTTGTTATTTTTGAAGTATATTATGATATATTTTTTATATTGATTTCAGAATTGTATGACATCATGTTATTTTTTATTAATCAGTTTGTATTGCATCGCCAGATAATTGATGTCGGGCAGGAGTTCCTTAGAAAGAACTGGATAGAGCATTCGGATAAATATCATAAGTGCATCATTGCACCTATTATGGCTTCTAAGATGTGTCTGACATCTATATGACTATTTCAAGAACTTACTGGAATGGCTAGGAGTATAATATTTGAAAGGGTTAGTGATGAAGAAAAGAAGGAGTTTCGATTTATTTTCACTATCATCAACTTAGACAATTCGCACTGGCACTTGGTTGTAGTTGACATGAAAAGAAAGGTATTCTTGCACCTAAATTCCCTAAAACACAATGCTAAGTACAAATCCGATGCAATGAAGTGGAAAAATATACTTGGTCGAATGTTCCATATATATTGTAATAATCCAGAGGTAATGAAATGGTCCATTGAAGGAATTGTTGAATATCCTTCTCAACCTGCCGGTTCACTAGATTACGGACTGTATTGTTTGAAATAGATGAAATTTCTTGCTCGCAGGGATAAGCTTGTTTGTTGGGATTTCATAGAAGATTATATTAGTGTATATCGGTGACAATTAGCAATAAAATTATTGAGAGAGAGCCTCAATCAAAAGATAGATAGTGCTTTTAAATTTTAGGACATAAAAGCTAAATATTTGTAATATTTTTCTCTTTAGTTCATGAACTTCTGTAATATGGTACAACAATTTGTAACTCAATTAATGTTATACATTAAGCATCAATGAAAAGAAAAATTGTGTAATTATTTCAAACAGTAATGTTATAAATATAATTTTCTCATTACATTATGTTTGTTGTATATTAGGTGTTATGTTTTGTTCATGAATGTCAAATTTCTGAATGGATGTCATGATATTATACAGGGATATTATGTTTCATGATAGTGTGTCATAGTTTTTTAATTAGAATGTCATAAGTATAGAATTAAGGTATCATAATCCTGTTTTAGCATTTATTTATCATTTTTTACTTAGTAGTGTATCATGACATTCTGAGAGTTATAATACTGACCACAGGTGATAGGTAATCCAGGTATAAGGGGTTCAAAGGTTTGTTTTAACATTTTATGCATGGGTATCATAATTTTTTAACTAGGATATCGTAATTTTTTAACTGGTGTGTCGTAACCCTGTTTTGACCTATTTCAGTAATCTTCTAGTATCCGTAGCATGTTATGATACTCTGAAAGTCATAATCAAAGCCACGTATGACAAGTATTCTAGGTATTAGGGGTTGAAACCTTTGCCTTAACGTTTTCTAAATGAATGTTATAATTTTTTAACTAGAATGTCACAATTTTTTAACTTAGGGTATCGTAATCCTATTTCGGCCTATATCAGTAATCATCTAGCAATCATGGCACATTATGACACTCTGGGAGTTATAATCCAAATTACTTATGATAGGTATTCTAGGTATTAGGGGTTGAAATATTTGCTTAATGTTTTCTAAATAGGTGTCGTAGGTTTTTAACTAGGGTGTCATAATTTTTTAACTGGGGTATCGTAATCCTATTTCGGCCTATATCAGTAATCTTCTAGCATCCATGGTATATTGTGACACTATGTGAATCATTATTTAGACCATAGATGATGGAAAGTCCTTTTAGGAGCATTTATTTCCTTCGGTTTATTATTTCATGTTGGGGTCTAATAATTTTGTAATTGGATGTCATTCATTATATCAAGGGGTATCATAAATTTGTTATTCCTGTTTTAGTCTTTGATGCTTTAAATTAGTCTTAAAATTCATATTTTAAATCAACATATTCAATCAGATGTCGAATACATGTTGTTATAAATTTCTTTGGATAATATAAATTTATACAAGACTATAGGGAAGTTTAACATTTTATATCCTTTTCTATGTTAGCTGACTGCATACATAAGCATCAAACTCATCTAAAAAAGGATCAAAAGATGGTACAGTGCTTTCAATTATTTTTTTGGATACTTTCACTACTTTATAGAAAGTCTACTTCTTACTTATATTAGCTCTTCTTTGATTTTGCATAGAAGCAGCGTTAATGGAAGTCTTATCCTTTTTTTTTAATCTTTTTGACTTCTTCTTAACTTCACTCTTAATTCTATTTCTCTTGGACAACCTTTCATATTAATTTGGTTAGGATCTTAGATTACAAGTTGTGTACTTGGCTTAGCTGCACAGTTAGCATCTACAACTCTTCTGAATAATGGTGGTATATCATCCATCACTAAATTAAATACATCTTCGGATATGAAGGTTATCTCTACAAGTTTCATCATTCGATGACTCATCAAAGTATATCTATAATCAATAACATATAACATTTGTATTAGGATTTCATGACATATAATAGATTTTTGTAAACATAAAATAAGACATTTTAATTTAAATAATGTGACTACGTACCATGATTTTCATATACTTTTATTACAAAATTAAGTATTGCATTTGAAATTATTGAATTAGTATTTCGTGTCCTTGAACCATCTCTTTAAGAAGTACTTATCTATGATACGAAATACATTACTTTGATGAAAAACTAATAAGGCATACCTATATAAGTAACCCTTAAATTTAAAGGATCGACATTGGGATTTGATATCCTCCAAAATTTTGTCATATGAAACGACATAATTTTTTATAATCTCCTTCTTTATTCAATCAACTTCAATTCTTTTAAATAACTTTATAGAATATATATCATAGTTGTCAACTTCTTTAATTAATTTAGCATTTGATGCAGCCATTTTAAGGATCTCATTTTAAAATTTTTTGAATATGTACCTTATATATTTTTTGCTGCTTGCCTCTTAAAAGGTGAGGATGTTTTTAGGAAAGCATTCATTTGCAATGTTTTATTATCTTTCTCATTTTCTATCTAATATCTTTTCTCAAAGGCATCGTTGTACTTATCGATGAATTCATTAAGTGTAGTCTTCGAATTTATAGACCCATCAAAAAAGTGATTGATACCCTTGCGACTTTGTGAAGATGACATCCTTGTACTTAATTATGAGAAAAAAATATTAAATATAAAAAGTTTATTAGAATTTTGCAAACATGAATATAAATCAATCATAATGTCTTACAAACCTGTAAAAAATATATCTTTAAGATAAATTGAAACCCATTTATTTTGACATTCATAAGGTTGATGCGAGGTAAAATCATCATTATGTCAATATCCATGCGCACGATGAAAAGGTTGGGATCACTTTCGACTTCTGATCCACCAGTTATCGCATCCAAAAAAAGACAAAGTTAATACATCTCAGTTAGACCGAGCTATCCTTATACCTCAGCCAGATCGAGCTATCTTTATACTTCGGCCAGGCCGAGCCGCTCCCATACCTTGCCTGGATCGAGCTATTCCTGTGCTTCAATCAGACTGAGTTATTTTTACTCCTCAGCAGAATCGAGGAATCCTTGAATCTCTGCAGAACTAAGCTGCCTCCACACCTAGCCCAAGTGCGCTCGTTACTTATCATCACGATGAACGGCCCCAATCGCCTGATTCTCAAATTGTTTTCCCCAAAGTAGAAATAAAGGACCATGTGCAAAAAAATTCAAATTTATGATAATATGACGAGATTTCAACCACGTGGGTCCCCAACCATCCTAAGTGGGGAGTAAAGCCAATAATACCGAACATGGCCTAGAGCCTATAAATCACCGAATCTCAAAGCATCAGCTAGCCTCTCTAGCTATTGATCATATAACTAACCAGATTCGAGTGCTACTGCCTTATAACAAATTTGATTTGAATTAGATTCGAATCATGATGGTTTTTGATTCCTTATGACACATCCAAAAAGTCAGGTAATTGCCTGCTATCACAATAGCAACTTATAAATACCCTATCCAAAAATTCTTTAGGTACGCTCACTCTTTCACTGAAAACTCCATTGAAGCTCAAGCAGAGCTTCTAGCTCCTTAAGAGTCCTTTCTTGAGGGACTCTTTTGCAAGAGCCTTCTCCTCATATCTGCTTGCTGTGAATATCCATTGACTTGGGCATCAAAGGGTCTTCTGCAGAGGGCCATCCCCAACGTTCTCTACGTGAGGATTGTCTTGCAGGTCCACCCAGGCAAGAGACAGGCGTTTGGGTCCAGAGGTGGGCTGCACCTGAGTCAAAGAACGGATTTCTACGGCAACAGATTGGCACTAGAGAAAGGGCCTCAAGTCCCATAAACTTGTGATCAAGGAGACAAGGCTTGAAACCAAAAGAACAACCCTTCAATGGCCAATCGAAGGAGAGCAACTTCAGATGCTCAAGATCAGATCACCTCCCAAAGGCCTGATCCCGCAAGCAATATGGCACCTCCACACCCATCACCGACCGAAACTCCCTTGCCATCGGCAACTGTGGTCACCCAGGACCAATTCACCATGTTGGTCCAACAAGTTCAAACTCTGGCCCAGCTAGTGCAAGAACTTCATGGAGTTTTCTGTCTGGCTGCCCCTGCTCCATAGCTCCCCGATGGGATCGCTGCCCCTGGTCTTTCGGTGATTTCTTCTTCCAACTCGCTCGAAGTCACAAGCCACCATCAGTAGCCCAACCAAAGAGGGCCTAAACCAGCACCGCAAAGGGCTCGAGAGTTGAGTCCACCTAGATCTTGATGAGCTCGATCTCTCTCTCTGAGGTACTCCCACCATGACTCGATGCTGCGGCCATGATCCCCTCGCCCCATCTCTCCTACTACCTGGGATGAGGAGGTTTAAAGATAGCTCTAAGAGATGCATTGAGAGTGGCGACAAGAGCTAGATGCCGTTAAGCAAACTCCATAGCCCCAACCGAAGGTAGAACTGGGCATCCCCTTCTCCAAGGAGATTATGCAGAAAGTGATCCCTTCCCATGTCAAGCTTTTCACCATCGAGCCATACCATAGATCCACCAATTTCGATAACCATCTAAGCAGCTTTTGATCCATCATGATGTTCCACAGAGCGTCAGATGCGATCTTATGCTGAGCCTTTCCCTTCACTCTCAAGGGGTCCATTAGAACCTGGTTCAATAGCTTGAGCCAAGTTCCATCAATTCCTTCGATGAGCTGAGCTGCCTATTCATCAGCCAGTTCGTCAATAGTCACTGCAACGGATGGAGGTCTGATTCCATCTCCAGGTCAAAAAATGGGAGGGGGAGTCTTTAAAGATTTATCTCGGCTACTTAAACCCGACTATGTTAGAGGTAGACCACCTCAACCATGAGGTGGCCATGTCCACCTTAGCAGGCAAAGTATCAAAGGAGGGTGACTTCTATCTAGCCCTGAAGGTTAACTATTCAAAGAGTCTCTCTGACATGATGGCTTTAGCGGATAAGTATGCCAGGGTTGAGGAGTCATGGAGGTCAGCCCGAGCTGAGCAATTAAAGAGGAAAGAGTCCAAAGGCTCGGAGAGAAATTGGCCTTCTCGTCGTGAAAGTTTGCCCCATCACCGGAGAGCTCCTCCGTCACCACCCAGGGATCGCACTCGAAGCCCAGCCCAGAGGTTCAATCAGTACACTCCACTCATTGCACCAAGGGCATAGTCTTGATGAAAATCGAGCACCAGATCCCTCGGCCACCACCTATTCGAGGGAATATGGTCTGGAGGGACATGACCAAGTATTGTCGATTCCATCAGGATCATGAGCACGACACTGAAGAGTGCTGGCAGCTTTAGAATGAGATCGAGCAACTCATCCATCAGAGAAGGCTAGACCGGTTTAGAAGAGCTCCTGAGCCAAACAATGGAGGAGACCATCAGCCTGAGCCTTGCCAACCTCCTCCACCGAACCCATCGGCTGTTGAAAATGTCAATATGATAGCAACGATCGGCTCCTCATCGGCCCGACTAGATGAAGAAAAAAATCCATCAAAGAAGGTCTAAACTAATGAGCTTTCTTTTTCTGATGATGACCTCCAGAAGATACAATATGCACACGATGATGCTTTGGTTGTATCTCTTAACATGAACAATTATGATCTACACCGTATTTTAGTTGATAGTGAAAGCTCTGTTAATGTTTTATACTTTGATGCTTTTGTGAGGATAAAATTATGGATGGAAGATCTCTGGACCATAGACTCTACCTTGGTGGGGTTCACTGGTGATGTTATTACCCCCGAGGGAGTCATTACATTGGTGGTTCGGGCTGGCATTTGGCCTAGTATAGTCACTATCCACACGGACTTCCTAGTATCCAAGCTTCAATCTTCCTACAATGTAATCCTTGGCAGGCCCGAACAGATGTCCCTTAAAGCTATTATATTCATCCCTCATCTCTCCATGAAGTTTTCCATAGAATAGGGAGTGAAAATAGTCCAAGGAAATCAAGTTGTGGCTCGGTACTGCTTCGTTGCCGATATTTAGTCTAGAAGGCTCGAGGTTGATGAGTTGGATGCTCAGGAGGAATTTGCTGAGCAGCGGAGAGCTGAACCAGCCGAAGAGCTCGAAGAGGTGCCACTTGATGAAGCTCAGCCGGACCAAAGCATAAGGATCGGGTCATAATTGAAGGAGAAGCCTTAGCAAGATTTGGTCGATTTTCTTCGAAGGAATGCTGACGTTTTCTCCTGGACTGCTTTGAATATGCCAAAAATTACCCCGAATATCCTTGTCCATCATCTTAATATGGACGAGACGTTTCGGCCAGTCAAGCAAAAGAAAAGAAGCTTCACCTTCGAGCATCAAAAGGCCATCGAAGAGGAGGTTGACAAGCCCATTAAAGCTAACTTCATTCGAGAAGTGAACTATTCCGATTAGCTGGCGAATGTTGTCATGGTGAAGAAGTCGAATGACAAATGGAGAATCTACATCGACTTCACGGACCTCAACAAGGCTTGCCCAAAGGATAGTTTCTCTCTACCCTGGATTGATCAACTTGTGGATGCTACTTCGGGCCACCAGATGGTGACTTTCGTGGATGCTTATTCAGGCTACAATCAAATTCGGATGGCACTCGAGGATGAAGAAAAGACCCCCTTCATTACCGATCGAGGTATTTATTGTTACCGAGTCATGCCTTTTGGTTTAAAAAATGTAGACGCAACCTGCCAATGACTGGTTAATAAGGTCTTCAAAGGACAAATCGGTCAAAACATGGAGGTTTATGTTGATGACATGCTGGTTAAGAGTAAGGAGGCATCCCAGCACATCGATGATCTTGCAAAAAGCTTCACGATGCTTTGGAGGTATCAGATAAAGCTAAATCCAACCAAATGAATCTTCGAAGTCAACTCTGAAAAGTTCTTGGGCTTTATGGTCTCCTAGCGAGGCATTGAAGCAAATCCAAGCTCTTCAACTAAAACCCCAAAGTCGATCAAGGAGGTGCAACGCCTTACTGAAAGGATAGCAGCCCTCAACTGCTTTGTCACTTGGTCAGCCAAGAGATGTTTGCCCTTTTCAAGGCACTCCGATCAGCCAAGAATTTCTAGTGAACCTCAGAGTGTCAAAAATCCTTCGACGAACTCAAAAAATACCTTGGTTTACCACCTCTTCTTAGTAGCCCAAGGCTTAGGGAGACCCTGTACTTGTACCTGGCAGTCTTAGTGAATGCCATCGGGTCTGTGCTAGTCCGGGAAGAAGGCAAAATTCAAAAGCCAATTTATTATGTCAACAAAATATTTTGGAACGCCGAGACAAAGTAAACCCAGATTGAAAAGATGGTGTTGGCTTTGATAACATCCGTTCGGAAGTTGTGGCCTTATCTTCAAGCACATACTGTGGTGGTCCTAACTAACCAACCTATCAAGTCAATCATTCATCGCCCGAAGGTGTTGGGAAGGATGACCAAATGGGCCGTTGAGTTGAGTGAACATGATATCCGGTATCAGCCTCGTCCAGCCATCAAAGCACAAATTCTAACAGATTTTCTCCTTGAGTGTACCATACCAGAGGATGGTTCCACATCAGATACTTTCGAGCAATCAAAGCCCGAAGCTCTATGGCTGTTTCATGCGGATGGGTCCTCCAGCATTAATGGTTCAGGCACTAGCTTGGTCCTCACCAGTTCGAAGGGTGCGACGTTCGAGTACAATATCTGCTTCTCCTTCCCAGTGTTTAATAATGAAGCAGAGTATGAAGCTTTGCTTGCTAGACTCTGGATTGCCCGTGACTTGAAGGTAAGGAGACTGAATGCATATACCGACTCCCAACTAGTTGCAAGCAAGTGCAGGGAGAATTTGAAGCTCGGGAACCAAATATGGTTTGGTATCTCCAAAAGGTGCATGACTTGTTTGCTCATTTTTCTAAACTTGAAATCATTCAAATTCCCAGAATAGTAAATGTGTGTGCCGACCTTCTATCTCGCCTAGCAACTACGGATTTGATGGATCTTGAGCATAAATTTTACTTGGAAATCCTTGAAAAGTTTAGCATTGCTGACACTGATCGGGTGATGTAGATTAAGGCTGAACCCTCCTGGTTCGATCCGATTCTCAATTATATCAAAGAAGGATCGCCCCCGACCAATAGAAAGGAGGCAATGAAGTTGAAGATGCAATTGACTCATTATGTCCTGCTCGATGACCAGCTATACAAATGATCTTTCTCTATGTCATTACTCAAATGCCTTTGACCATCGAAAGTTGATTATGCTTTTTAGGAGGTCCATGAAGGCATCTACGGCAATCATCTTGGTGGCTGAGCTTTATGCCACAAAGTGCTGCGCCAAGGGTACTATTGGCCAACCATGCAGAAGGATTTTGATGATTTTGTCGAAGCCTATGACTCATGTCAACGATATTCAAACATCTAGAGGCTTTCCTCCGCTCACCTGACACCTATATTATTTTCCTGGCCCTTTGCTAAGTGGGGAATGGACATCCTCGGTCCTTTTCCTCTTGCTACGGGACAAAGAAAGTTTCTATTTGTAGCAATTGATTACTTTATCAAGTGGGTCGAGGCCAAGGTAGTTGCTCAGATAACTGAGGCTTGAGCTAGGGATTTTGTATGGAGATTCATCATTTGTCGGTTTGGCCTTCCGCACACTATTATCACTGGTAACGGAAGACAATTCGACAATCCCAAGTTCCAAGAATTCTATGAAGATCATGGCATTTGTCATCGGCTCACATCGATCGAGCACCCCTAAGCCAATGGAGAGGCCGAGATAACCAACCGAACCTTACAGCAGGGAATCAAATCTGGGCTCAACAGGGCACGAGGCAGATGGGCAGAGGAGCTTCATTACGTTTTGTGGGCTTACCGAACCACTCAGAGGGTCCCTACAGGCGAGACTCCATTTAGAATGGCCTTCGGCATAGAAGCTATCATTCTTGTGGAGATAGGACTACCTTCACCATGGGCGAAAAGTTATTCGGAGGAGTCAAACGATGAGTAGCTCTGAACCAATCTCGACTTGATAGAAGAAGTCAAGAGAAGGCCCAAATTCAAATGGTAGCTTATCAACAAAGAGTAGCTCGTTACCATTCTTCTCGAGTCAAAGGAAAATCCTTTCATCCTGGTGCTATTGTACTCCACAAGGAATTTATCTCTAAACCATTACACTACAAGAAAATTCTAAAATAGCGATGCAAATTTAGCGACACAATTATGCGTCGCTAAATTACGACCACTTTGCACGCCTCTGTGACAATAAAATATTGCAACGCAATTAACGATGCATTAGCGACTCAATTAATCAGAAAATCAAAAAAATTAAATTTTTAATATTGCGACGCAAATAATGCATCGCAATATTTTTAAATTAATTTTTTATTAAATATAAATATCAAAAAAATTATTGCGACGCAGCTCAGTGCGTCGCAATGTTTTTAATAGAATTAAATATGTTAAATAGCGATGCATTAGCGATGCAATAAAAAAAAATTAGAAAAATTATTTTTAATTTAGCGACGCACCAATTGCATTGCAAATAATTTAAATAAAATTAAATTTTATAAAATTTAAATATCGGAAAAAAATATTGCGACGCAACACAGTGCGTCGCAATGTTTTTAAAAGAATTAAATATATTAAATAGTGACGCATTAGCGACGCAATAAACCAGAAAAATAGAAAAATTATTTTTAATTTAGCGACGCACCAATTGCGTCACAAATAATTTAAATAAAATTAAATTTTTTAAAGTATAATATTTTAAAAAATATTGCGACGTAACTCAGTGCGTCGCAATGTTTTGAAAAAATTAAATATTTTAAATAGCGATGCATTAGCGACGCAATAAACCAGAAAATAAATTAAAATTATTTTTAATTTAGCAACGTAATAAATGCATCACAATTATTTTAAATAAAATTAAATTTTATAAAGTATAAATATGAGAAAAAATAATTGCGACGTAACACAGTGCGTTGCAATATTTTTAAAAAATTAATTATGTTAAATAGCGACGCATTAGCGACGTAATAAGCAAAAAATTAATTAGGAAATTATGTTTTAATATAGCGATGCACTTGTTGCATCGTAATTATTATAATTAAAATTAATTTTTTACATAATATAATTATCATATTAAAAAATTACGATGCAACCCTTTGCGTCATAATATATTTAAAAAAATTAATTATGTTAAATAGATCGGTCCAAAATCGATCGTGACCGTTCGGAATAAGGGCTTGGATCGATCGCAACCCTCGGATCATTGCCGATCGGACCGATCGCCACAGTTCGAGATCAGTCATGGTCGATCGGGATCAGGGCTTGGATCGATCGTAACCGTCGGATCGTCAGCGATCTCGGACCGATCGCATCGGTCTGGAATCGGTCATGGCGATCGGGATGAGGGCTTGGATCGATCGCAACCGTCGGATCATCGCCGATCGGATCGATCGCCACGGTCCGAGATCGGTCGTGGCCGATCGAGATCACGGCTTGGATCGATCGCAACCGTCGGATCGCCAGGGATGTCGGACCGATCGCATCGGTCTGGAATCGGTCATGGCCGATCGGGATGAGGGCTTGGATCGATCGCAACCGTCGGATCGTCGCCGATCGGACCGATCGCCATGGTCCGAGATAGGTCATGGCCGATCGGGATCACGGCTTGGATCGATCGCAACCATCAGATCGTCGCCAATCTCGGATGAATTGCAACTGTCCGAGATAGGTCGTGGCCGATTGGGATCACGGCTTGGATCGATCGCAACCGTCGGATCGCCAGCGATGTCAGACCGATCGCATCGGTCTGGAATCGGTCATGGCCGATCGGGATGAGGGCTTGGATCGATTGCAACCATCGGATCATCGCCGATCGGACCGATCGCCATGGTCCGAGATCGATCGTGGTCGATCGGGATCATGGCTTGGATCGATTGGAACCGTCGGATCGCCAGCGATCTTGGACCGATCGCAACGGTCCGAGATCGGTCGTGGCTGATTGGGATCAGGGCTTGGATCGATCGCAACCGTCGGATCATCGCCGATCGGACCGATCGCCATGGTCCGAGATCGGTCGTGGCCGATCGGGATCACAGCTTGGATCGATCGCAACCGTCGGATCATCGCCGATCTTGGACCGATCGCAACAGTCCGGGATCGGTTGTGGCCGATCGAGATCAGGGCTTGGATCGATCACAACCGTCGGATCTTTTCCGATCGGACCGATTGCCACGGTCCGAGATCGGTCGTGGCCGATCGGGATCAGGGCTTGGATCGATCGCAACCGTCGGATCGTTGCCGATCGGACCGATCGCCACGGTCCAAGATCGGTCGTGGCCGATCGGGATCATGGCTTAGATTGATCGCAACCGTCGGATCGTCGCCAATCGGACCGATCGCCACGGTCCGAGATCGGTCATGGCCGATCGGGATCACGGCTTGGATCGATCGCAACCGTCGGATCACCAGCGATCTTGGACCGATCGCAACGGTCCGGGATCGGTCGTGGCCGATCGGGATCAGGGCTTGGATTCGATCGCAACCATCAGATCTTTGCCGATCGGACCGATTGCCACGGTCTGAGATCGGTCATGGCAGATCGGGATCAGGGCTTCGATCGATCGCAAACGTCGGATCGTTGCCGATCGGACCGATTGCCACGGTCCGAGATCAGTCGTGGCCGATCGGGATCAGGGCTTGGATCGATTGCAACCGTCGGATCGCCAGTGATCTTGGACCGATCGCAACGGTCCGGGAACGGTCGTGGCCGATCGGGATCAGGGCTTGGATCGATCGCAATGTTGGATCAGCGATCTTGGACCGATCACAACGGTTCGGGATCGGTCGTGGCCGATCGGGATCAGGGCTTGGATCGATCGCAACCGTCGGATCATTGCCGATCGTATCGATCACCACGGTCCGAGATCGGTCGTGGCCGATCGGGATCATGGCTTGGATCGATCGCAAACCGTTGGATCATCGCCGATCTCGGACGGATTGCAACGGTCCGAGATAGGTCGTGGCCGATCGAGATCACGGCTTGGATCGATCACAACCGTCGGATCTTTGCCGATCGGACCGATTGCCACGGTCGAGATCGGTCGTGGCCGATCGGGATCACGGCTTGGATCGATTGCAACCGTCGGATCGCTAGCGATGTCGGACCGATCACATCGGTCTGGAATCGGTCATGGCCGATCGGGATGAGGGCTTGGATCGATCGCAGCCGTCGAATCATCGCCGATCGGACCGATCGCCACGGTCCGATATCGATCGTGGCCGATCGGGATCAGGGCTTGGATCGATCGCAACCGTCGGATCGCCGGTGATCTTGGACCGATCGCCACGGTCTGAGATCGGTCGTGGCCGATCGGGATCATGGCTTGGATCGATCGCAACTGTCGGATCGTCGCCGATCTCGGACAGATCGCAACGGTCCGGGATCGGTCGTGGCCGATCGGGATCAGGGCTTGGATCGATCGCAACCGTCGGATCGTCGCTGATCGGACCGATCGCCACGGTCTGAGATCGGTCATGGCCGATCGGGATCAGGGCTTGGATCGATCACAACCGTCGGATCGTCGCCGATCGGACCGATCGCCACGGTCCAAGATCGTTCGTGGCCGATCGGGATCACGGCTTGGATCGATCGCAATCGTAGGATCATCGCGGATCTTGGACCGATCGCAATGGTCCGGGATCGGTCGTGGCCGATCAGGATTAGGGCTTGGATCAATCACAACGTCAGATCTTTGCCGATCGGACCGATTGCCACGGTCCGAGTTCGGTCGTGGCCGATCGGGATCACGGCTTGGATCGATCGCAACCGTCGGATCGTCGCCGATCTTGGACCGATCGCAACGGTCCAGGATCGATCGTGGCCGATTGGGATCAGGGCTGGATCGATCACAACCGTCGGATCTTTGCCGATCGGACCGATTGCCACAATCCGAGATCGGTCATGGCCGATCGGGATAGGGCTTTGATCGATCGCAAACGTCGGATCACTTATAATTACTCAAAAAAAAGTTATGAAAAAGTTTTAAAAAATATTAAAAATTATTGCGACGCCGTAGCGACGCATTTTAGAAGAAAAATTAAACAAATATTGCGATGCAATGTATGCGTCGCAATATTTTTAGTAATATAATTTTTATCAGTATTAATAAATAAAAAATAATATTGCGACACATAATTTGCGTCGCAATTATTTTTAAATAAATATATCTAATTAAAAATATTAAAAAATTATTGCGACGCAATAAGGCATCACAATTATTATATAAATTATTAATATTATCATTAATAAATAATTAAGAATTTTTGTGACTCGGTAGCGACGCATTTAAGGAAAAAATAAATAAATATTGCGATGAAATATATGCGTCGCAATTATTTTTAGAAAATACAAATTTTTTAGTATTAATAATAAAAGAAATATAATATGCGACGCATAAGTTGCATCGCAATGTTTTTAAAATAATTTATGTAATTAAAAATTTTATAAAATATTGTGATGCCATTTCATCGCAATTATTAACATTAATTATAAATATTATCATTTATAAATATTAAAAATTATTGCGACGCTTTAGCGATGCATTTTAAAAAAATATAAACAAATATTGCGACGAAATATATGCGTCGTAATTATATATGATTTTTATCAGTATTAATAATAAAAGAAATATAATATTGCGACGCAAACATTCATCGCAATATTATTAAAATACATATAGCTATTAAAAATATTAAAAATAAAATACATATAGCTGATTAAAAATATAAAAATTATTGCGATGCAAATATGCGTCGCAATTATTATCATAAATTTTAAATATTATCATTTAAAATATTTAAAAATTATTGCGACGCTCTGCTTAAATCGCAATATTGTAATAAGTTTTTATTTTAATTAATTTAAAATATTAAAAAAAATTGCGACGCCTTAGCGACGCAATTCTTAGAAAATAAAATAAATTTCCCATCGGATGTTGGTGCCAAGTTAGCGACGCATTAGCGACGCAATTATTGGCGTCGCTATTTTTTCATAAATTATAATAAAACCATATTAACGATGGATTAGCGATGCACTAATGCGTCACTAAGACATAATAAATAAATAAAATATTGCGACCATATAGCGATGCAATTAATGCGTCGCTAATTACTTATATAAGCCAACGCTCTCTTCTTCTTCTTCCCCGTCTTGACCTAGCCGCCGCCGTGCTCTAAAAATTTCCGGCTCCCACCTCGCTGCTCCGGCGCCTCCCCTATGGTCCTCCGGCTCCCCGACGTTCTCATCCGACTCCGGCTTCTTCTCTCGACCAAGGTAAGCCCCCACACTCTAAAAAAAAAATAAAATTTTTTTAATGATTTCCCTTCGGCCACGGCCACGGTGGCCAGGCCACTATCACAAAAAAAAAAAAATTTCTTAACATGGGGGGGGGGGAGGGGGAAACCCCCCTGCCCCCCCCCCTTTTTATCTTGTCCGGCCAAGGCCGTGGCCGCGGCCGGACAAGGCGGCCACGGCCGCTGCCGTGGCCGTCTTCTCCGGCCACGGCCGCTGCCGTGGCCGGCAGTGCCTGGCCACCGCAGCCGTGGCCGCCTTCTCCGGCCACGGCCGCTGCCGTGGCCGGCAGTGGCCTGGCCACGGTGGCCAGGCCACTGTCAAAAAAAAAAAAAAAATTTTCTTAACAGGGGGGGGGGGGGGGGGGGAAACCCCCCCCCCCCCCCCCCCCTTTTTTTCTTGTCCGGCCACGGCCGTGGCCGCGGCCGGACCGGCCACGGCCGGGGTGGCCAGGCCACTGCCGTGGCCGGCAACTGTCAAAAAAAAATTTTTTTTTTAACAGGGGGGGGGGGAAACCCCCCCCCCCCCCCCCCCCCTTTTTTTTTGTCCGGCCACGGCCGGCCTTGCCGTGGCCGGCAGTGGCCTGGCCACGGTGGCCAGGCCACTGTCAAAAAAAAAAAAATTTTTAAGCAGGGGGGGAAACCCCCCCGCCCCCCCCCCCCTTTTTTTTCTTGTCCGGCCACGGCCGTGCCGTGGCCGGCCAGTGGCCGGCAGTGGCCTGGCCACGGTGGCCAGGCCACTGTGAAAAAAAAAAAAATTTTTTTCTTAACAGGGGGGGCCCCCTTGCCTGGCTGGCCAGGCCACTGTCAAAAAAAAAAAAAATTAGGGGGGGAGGGAAAACCTTGATTAAATAATTTTGCTAGAATCTTGTTGTATTATTATTTAATTTACATATTATTTATGCAATAATTAATTTAAGCAGAATGTTTATGACAATAGTATTTGTGCATTTATACTCATTTACATTTGTTATGTTTTGATTATTTATATTTGCTGCAAACTTAATGATGCATTACATTTTGAAATGCTAAATAAAATGTTTTGTTGTTATATTATTTAATTTCCAGCAACAAATTACTAGTTTCAATGATTTACATTTTAGTATTCGCAAACCTTTGTATTTGACACAATAATCTTAAAAAAGTTAGTGATTACATGTATAATTCACAAGATGTTAAGAATAACAAGCATAAGTTCGATTGTCTTCGGACTTTCATAATCACAGCACTTTAATTAACCTTTAGACCCGTTTGAGAATTTGTAAGCCTTAGTCTTGCAAATTCTCAAATTGTCCTGGTGGACAGTTTGGGAATATTTCTTGTGACATGTTAGTCTGCTAGTAATCATCGTGGGGTGAGATTTCGGTTTGCATTTGCTCATACGTTCTCCTAGTGTGGCTTTATACCACACATGTAGGAGAACATATGGGGAAATGCTGCCGAAATTTCAATATTGCCGATCGATGATAATTAATAGCATAATAACATATCACAAAAAATATTCTTGAATGGGATAGGGCCTTACCTTGTAGACATGGAGTGAAGGTAGAATTATTTAAGACACTTGAATTCTTGTGAAGTCTAATGACTAAACGCATCGCCTTATGGCCCGACACAAACTCAAGCCCTCTCTTTAGCCATTAACCTATGCATCGGTCCTTCCTAGCAAAGGATCGTAATTATTATTAGTACTTATATCTAAATTATTTGCGTACTTATAAATGATTTAATTGGTTGTAATTAACCTTAATTAGTTGTGCCCAAGAAATAATTTAGATATATATGTATTAATACTAATATAGTTTTATTTTTTGGTTTTATTTAATGCTTTACCAGACTTTGTATAAGTCGGACAAAAATGAGGGGACTCGCTCATGGATGTATGCAAGGATAAAAGATGGCTTGCTGAATCCAGATTTTCTGAATGGATTGGAAGAGTTTATCGCATTTGCATGTAGCCAACCTGAATGGATGGATGGGCCTAGGATTAGGTGCCCATGCAACTTCCACAGGTGTCAGAATAAAGCCTACAGAGATGTGGAAACTGTTAAGGTGCATTTGTGTAAGAAGGGTTTTGTGCCTGATTACTATGTTTGGTACTGTCATGGTGAACCAGAGGATATTCCAGCAGTTGTTATAGGCGAACAAGAGTCAATTCCCGTAGAAGAACCATTTGTGAATTTAAACACATATGAACAAATGGTTATGAATGCATCGGGTAATGACTTCAATCAGAATACATTTATGGAAGAACCAAACCCAGAAGCACAACAATTTTACGATATGTTGAGTGCTGCCAATCAAGAATTGTATCCTGGGTGTGAGGGTCATTCCCAGTTCTCTACAGCTGCTCGAATGTTGAATATTAAGGCAGAACATCGATTATCAGAAAAGGCGTTCAATTCTGTAGCTGAGTTAATCAAAGAAATTCTGCCAAATGATAATGTTGCCGCAGACAGTTTTTACGCAACAAAGAAGTTGTTGCGTGGGCTTGGGCTTCCAGTTAATAAGATCGATTGTTGCTTGAACAATTGTATGATATTTTGGGGTGAAGACTCAGAGCTGAGATGGTGTAAGATTTGTGGGCAATCGAGGTTCAAAAACACCGAAGGAGGAGCCGGTACAAGTAGGAGGAAAAGTGTGCCTTACAAGAGGATGCATTACTTTCCTCTTACCCCACGCCTGCAGAGATTATATAGATCTGAGGCAACAGCTGCTGATATGAGATGGCATGCCGAACATGAATCTAAAGAGGATGAAATGCGGCATCCATCAGATTCAAAGGCTTGGAAGCAGTTCAATGAAAATCATCCTGTTTTCGCTGAAGATATAAGGAATGTGAGATTAGGTCTTTGTACCGATGGCTTCCAACCATTTGGTCAAGCGGGGCAACAGTATTCATGTTGGCCTGTGATACTGACTGTATATAACCTTCCTCCGTGGAAGTGCATGAAAGATCCTGCAATGTTTTTAACCGTTTTGGTTCCAGGACCATCAAATCCTAAGGAAAAGATTGATGTCTTTCTGCAACCGTTGGTGGCCGAATTGAAAATGTTGTGGGAAACAGGAGTGGTAGCCTACGACATTTCTATGAAACAAAATTTCTTAATGAGAGCTGCTTTGATGTGGACAATAAGTGATTTTCCGGCATATGCAATGTTGTCTGGTTGGAGCACTGCTGGACGTCTGGCATGCCCTCATTGCATGTATGATTCGGATGCATTTACATTGCAGAAGAGTGGTAAGCAGTCATGGTTTGATAACCATAGGAAGTTCTTGCCACCAAATCATCCTTACAGGCGTAACTTGATCGCCTTCCGGAAGAACAAAGCAGTCACAAAATTTGCCGAACCGGTTAGGTCCGGCACGGATCTATTTGATTCTATAGAGAATTTGGGGTTGATGTATGCATGGGAACCAGATGCAGATAGAATAAATAGCCGTATATGTAAAGAACATAACTGGAAGAAGCGAAGTATATTTTGGGATTTGCCTTATTGGAGCACAAATCTCATCCGGCACAACTTGGATGTCATGCATATAGAGAAAAATTTCTTTGATAACATATTTAACACGGTGCTAAACATCCCGGGAAAAACAAAAGATACTGCAAAGTCAAGAGAAGAACTTAATCAGTACTGTAGAAGAGGTGATTTGAGAAGGAGTGCCGATGGGACCTATCCTAAAGCATGTTACACTCTTGACAGAAATTCACGAGAAGTTTTATGTAACTGGCTAGAGGGTTAAAATTTCCAGATGGTTATGCCTCAAATATCGGTAGGTGTGTGGACATGCATAAGCTCAAGTTGTTCGGCATGAAGAGCCATGACTGCCATGTTTTCATGCAACGATTATTACCTATAGCTTTTCGTGAGTTGCTTCCGCAACATGTCTGGAAGGCAATTACGGAGCTCAGCTTATTCTTCAAGGAGTTATCTGCCGCAGTCATTACTTCTGCATCAATGGCAAGGCTTGAGGAGGAAATTCCAATTATTTTATGCAAGCTTGAGCGAATATTTCCTCCCAGTTTTTTTGACTCAATGGAGCATTTACCGGTTCACTTGCCATACGAAGCGAGCATAGCTGGTCCTGTGCAGTATCGCTGGATGTATCCATTCGAGAGGTAAATATATACATCATTAAGATATGTTGACATTTGAAATATTATTTCATTGCTTGAAAAATTCGTTAATTTTTTGTTGCAACTTTACATATAGGTATCTTAAGAAGTTAAAAAATAATGTGCGTAATAAGGCAAGGGTTGAAGGTTCTATATGCAATGCACACTTGGTCGAAGAAGTTTCAGCTTTTGCCTCGCATTACTTTGAGGGTCACGTCCACACGAGGAGCCGAAATCATGGTCGTAACGATGACGTATGTGTGGACGAAGCAGAAGCTAATGACGGTAGAATATCAATTTTTAAAGCTATCGGCCGTTCATTTGGTGGGCAGAAGTCAAGAAATCTTAGCGATATGGAGTATAATGCAGCACATTATTACATCCTAATGAACTGTCGAGAAGTCGATCCATATATTGAGTAAGTGTATACTTCAATGCTAAATTGAAATTTAAATTTATATAATAATATACCATAATATTTAATTTCTAACAGTAGTTTTCATCCTTTTCATCCCATAAGGATGTTTTGTGATAGACAACGACAGATGAATCCCGACATCAGTCAAGTTGCAATTGGGCAGAAATTAGAAACGGAGTTTGCTTACTGGTTTTATGAATTTGTGAGTAGTATCACTCAATCAATTTCGATAATGGCAATTATTTTTTGAATTGGATGTCAATAGCTTATTAATTTATAGGTCAACGGTCCATGGTCGACAACCGACAATATTTTCATTAAATGTCTATCGCAATGGCCATTGAAGACCGTAACAACCTCTACTGGCTATTTTGTAAATGGGTACAAATTTCAGATTGAACGATTAGCAGCTTCAAGAGGCACGCAGAACTGGGGCGTGTGTGTAAAGGAGAAAGTGTTGGAGCAAATATGCAGGATTATTATGGAAAGTTAGTAGAGGTGGTTGAAGTTGAATATCCCGGTTGGCCTATGAAACGAACCGTATTGTTTCGTTGTGATTGGTTCGATCCGATAGTTCCTGTGGGCAAAAGGGTTCATAACGACTATAATTTGGTTGAAGTGAACCATCGACGAAGATTGCAGAAATATGACCCATTCATCCTTGCATCCCAAGCTCAGCAAGTCTTTTACTGCGGATATCCAAGTTTGCGCAACGACAAGCGAGATTGGTGGGCCATTTCTAAAATCGTCCCACGTTCAACAATCGTATTAGAGGAGAGTTCATCAAGTCAATCAGCCGAGTGCCCTGCATTTCAAGAGGATGAGATGGAAATGCATGCAATTGAGGACGACACAAGGGCTCCTGAAACATCACTTAGAGATCCAAGTGGTGATGTCCAAGAAATTGCGGATGCAAATGTTCGGTTTCCTTCCGATAATGAAACTGATTCGCAATCCGATACGGCATCGGATGTTGAACCAACATTTCACGAAACAAATGACACCGATTAAACATAAAGGTTTTTTAAAATTTAACTTTTTTTTATAAGTGTTAAATTCTTACATAGTCAATCATTAATCGTAATTTAATTGTGTGAATCTTTAGTATTTTCAGTATGACGGGCAGAGGTAGATCTACCGACGACAGACGGAGTGAGCAGGGACGTAGCCCTGCTACATCAGATCACATGAGCGTCGGAGATGGAGAGTTTGGATCTCCAGCAGAGGCGCAGCCTTCGATCTCTCCAGCAGTATTACCATCCAGCCGATCGGCACATACCTCCGAGAGTTCTTCCACCATCGGCCGCACTGTACTTCGACTTGATGCTCAGGGGATGTAAGTATATACTAATTAAAATATATTTTATGTTTTTAAGTCAATTACTTATAAACATGCATTTTTTTAACAAATTCATTGAGCAGCATCATGTATCTAGCCATATCAGCGCCATATTTCAGAGGCGTGCAGATCCCAGTGGCTACGATTGGCGCCACGTATCTCCAGCCACGAGGGAGTTTTATTTTCTGAGTTTCAGGTAAACTTATTAAATACAATTTATCAGTGATATAAACTTTCTTAAACTTAATAAATTTAGAAACTAACTATTTATTTTAATACAGAAAAAGTTTACGTGGGATCCTACCAGCCATGATGCCATTAAGGCAGCATGGGAGGCTCTGACGCGACACCGATACTCCGACATGCTTCATCGTTGGAGGTCATCGGGACAGCGTCCTGCGCACGTGCTAGAGGGTATTTGGCATGAGTGGCAGCAGGCCTAGGAGTCCGATGGCTGGCGCAGGAGGTCCGCATCAGCCAGCACGAACCGCCGATCTGAGAAGGGCGGTCCTGGCACGGGTCTCTCCCCATACTTCGGGCTCCATTTCCATTCAGGAGCACAGACGGCGTATGGTAAGAAAGCATTAATATTTTAATTACTATTTTAGTTATTTACAAATATTTATATTAATATCATTTTTTTATTGTTATAGTCTGAGCAGGAGGGTGGAGATCCTGGTGAGTTTCGTCTATTCAGGGCGACACACACCAGGAGGGACGGTTCCTGGGTCGACACGCGATCACGGGAGGTTGCGGTAAGAAATTAGATTTATGTAGTATCTATTTAATTTCTAAAATTTTATTTCGAGAAATTTATTAACTCATTTATTATTGATTTTATAATTTCAAGACACGAGTCGAGGAGCTTCGCTCCCAGGCATCGCAGTTCGACTCTACTGATGGGGAGACACCCATCGAACTCTCAGCAGAGGAGAGTCGGCGTGTGTTTTTGGAGGCTGTTGGTGCCCAGCCACGAGACCGCAGGGTCTATGGTCTGGGCACTAGAGCTTCTACGTATTTTCCCCATCAGGCCTCCAGCTCGCGTGTTCCTGGTGATCTTCCTCCCGAGCGTTTACACGACCTTCGCAGATCTATTGCAGAGGAGATTTGCCAGGAGGTCGAGTAGGATTTTGAGGATCGTATGCGAGGCCGGGATCAGGAGATTGCAGACATGCGAGATGAGATGCATTATTTGCGGGATATGGTTAGCCGCTTGTCGCAGAGTCTTCAGCCTCCACGTGATCGCCCAGATACTTGATGTATTTTTCTTTTTTTTTTTATGTTGTAAAAACTTCAAAATTTTAATATATAAATTATTTTTAGAAATTTATTATTGTTTGGATTGATTGAAAAATGTTTGTATCAATATTTAGATTTAGCGAAATTGTATTAACCGTTTTAATTTTTAATCTTTTATATTTTTTTAAAAACAAAATTTGCGACGCATTAGCGACTGAAATTGCATCGCTAATATTTTTAAAATATTATTATTAAATATTGCAATGCAATGACCTGGCATCACAATAATTTAAAATAAATTTAATAGCGATGCATTAGCGACTAAAATTGAGTCGCTATTTTATCTTAAAAATTTTTAATAAATATTACGACGCAATGACCCTGCGTCGCAATATTTTAAAATAATTTTTATTTGCGACGCATTAGCGACTCAAATTGCGTCGCTATTATACCAAAAATATTATTATTAAATATTGCGACGCAGCTGGATGCGTCGCAATATTGCGACGTAATTTATTGCATCGCAATATTTAATAATAAATTTTTTTTATTTTAAAAATTAATTTTAAATTTAGCGACGCATTTGCATGCATCGCAGTATTGCGATGCAATGTTGCGTCGCAGAGAGTCGCAATATTGTGACGCAATTGCGACAAATGGGTATTGCGACGGATATTGAGCGACGCCGTCATTGCGTCGCTATTGCATCGCAATATCATGTTTAGCGATGCAATTGCGACGCATTTGGGCGTCGCAATATTTTATTTCTCTTGTAGTGTTAGAATAAGGAAAGCTATCCCCAAATTGGGAAGGCCCCTATCAAGTTGCAGAGGTCATCATGCCCAACACTTACAAACTCCAGGATCTAGACGAAAAGTCTGTCCCTCAAACATGGAGTTCAGACAACCTTCAGATATATCATCAGTAAAGTATGCTCCCACTGAACTCACACTACTAATAATAATGAGATTTTATTTTTGGAATTGCAACATTTATGCTCCGATCACTTTTCCCAAGACGTCTTTGATAAGGGATAGGTTTCACCCGACTACCGACCTTGACAGGTCCCTCACAAAGACTCGGTAGGCCCAAGCACCCTTGGCAGGTCCGAGGGGTTTTCTTCGAACCTTGACAGGGCCAAGTAAAATATCAACAAAGACTCGGCAGGCCCGACCACCCTCGGCAGGTTCGAGAGGCTTTCTCTGAAGCTTGGTAGGGTCAAGTAAAATATCAACAAAGACTCGGTAGGCCTAAGCACCCTCAGCAAGTCCTTGGGGCTTTCTCCAAACCATGGTAGGGCCAAGTAAAATATCAACAAAGACTCAGCTGGCCCGAGCACCCTCGGTAGGTCCGAGGGGCTTTCTTCAAACTTTAGCATGGCCAAATAAAATATCAACAAAGACTCGGCAGGCCCGAGCACCCTCGACAGGCCCAAGGGATTTTCTTCGTACCTTGGCAACACCAAGTGAAATATGATCTGTCTTCAAACCTCGGCCAGATCAAGCCATTTCTCCAAGCCTTGATAGGACCAAGCCATTTCTTCAAGCCTCGGCAGGACCGAGAGATTTCTTCATCCCTTGGCATGACCAGGTCTTTTATTACAATTTCATTGAACTAGGTAAAAAACTCTTAAGGATCTTCGGCATGACCAAACTTTCATCAAGAGCCAGCAAGGCCGCCCAGGTCTTCCTATAGCCTAAGATGAATCATGTGCTCTATCCATGAAGGATCAACCTAATCCGACGCACATCGGCAAGCCTAAACTGAATCATCAAAATACTTGGCAAAAGCCAAATCCCTAAAGCGCTCTTGTCGTTATAGGCACTTCATTTAATTGGATGCGACCATTCAAATGTCTACCCCTAGCGAAGAGGTGCCCTATTGGGTGTTTCTATATCTCGGCAGGCCCGAGCCTTTGTCCCAC
Organism: Calamus simplicifolius; assembly: GCA_900491605.1. Taxonomy (NCBI): domain Eukaryota; kingdom Viridiplantae; phylum Streptophyta; class Magnoliopsida; order Arecales; family Arecaceae; genus Calamus; species Calamus simplicifolius. The sequence continues at coordinate 393,490 of UESW01004829.1, read as the reverse complement.
ACCCCATTCAATCCAAAGTATACAAACGATTCATATGTCAGGATGATACAAGGACATCGGTATGATGAGAAAATTGACATTTAGTAGAAAAGAAACAGAATAGCAAAAAGAAATAGACATATGAAAAGAAAGAATTCTTTTATTTCAATTACAAAGAGTTACAGCCTCTTGTAAGGCATTACAAGTGCGTTACAACACAGAAAATAAAAGAAAATGCTTGGACAAACAAGTTCAGCCGATAACACTGCATCAACATAGCTCCTACATATGCTTCAAAAATCAGAGAAATCAGACAAGATAACTCTATTGAAATGAGACCTTTGAGGCATCGAGCAATGATATAGTAGAAAGTAGCTCGGAGGAACTTACCTTCGGCCTTCTTTCCCCTTGGAAGCCATCCTACGGATCTTCAGACGGATAAACTGAGAGATCCAAAGCGGCACCCAATTAAGGCTACCAAGGATGAAGGAAAGCTTGTGAAAACTAAGGCCCATCAAAAATTGCATTTTCAGTGGTCTCCGTGGTTCCACGATGGATGGACGAAGTCAGGTAGAAAGCACCCACGTGCGCTCCCTGTATGACCTCTATCCTCCTTCTACGCTCCCCATATGACCTCCATTACTCCTCTCTTAAGGATAATTTTCTTTTCAACAACTTCTTCATTGCCCCAACCATCGGGGTTAGGCCAAATCTTGAAAAGAAAACTCAGCCTTATAGCCCTCAACTTCAACGCAGAAAAGGCCATGAAGGTTTCCTTCTGCTCACAAAGTAAGAAGGCTTTCCCGGGTATGCTCAAGCATCCTCTACTCTCCCCTTTTTATAGAGTTAAATGGGGAGCAGTCATTAACGAAAGGGGAAACTTTGGGACTTAGGGCGCGATAAATCGCATCACATTCGAGACCACATGTAAATACCTTAGTGAAACTCGGTATTCCATGGGGTATACTGGAAAATTCTCCTCACAAAATAGTAAAAGGCAAGAGATCTTCTCTTGACCTTGAATCGGAAGACTTAAATGTGAGGAACTATTTTCGGTATAAACGAGCCTGGCAGAGCCTCTGCGATTCACTAACAATCAAATACTTAACGTAAACGAAAAGCAAAACCGCATTGGAAAAGACTATGCATTAACGATAAAGTAAATGCCTTGAGGAGAGCAAAATGTTGATTCGGCAAAGACCGAGTTATCCCCTTACTTCGGTAAAAACACCGAGTTATTATCTTTACCTCGACAAAGCTGAGCTTTCTCCTTTACTTCGGCAAAGCCAAGTAATTCTCTACCTCAGCACATCTGGTTGAGCTAGTCTCAATTAGATCGAGTGACTTCTTCAATCTCGACAAAGTCGTTAAAAATTTTCTAAGAGCTGGTTTATTTACTTAGCTTTATAATAAGCTAAGTTTACGCAAGTCATGGATGAGCTAAAAGACCATCTAACATGCAATGCCAAAACAACAGAACACATGAAGAAAAGCAAAAAATTCATTCATATCATCAAATGAGGCTCTACTAAGCCTCTCTAGTTATAAGAAAAAGAAAGATTATAGAAGCGGTCTTTAGGACTTAGGCTCCGCCTCAGGAGCAGCTTCAGTGATATTTAGAGAAGACTGACTTGGTTCACCTACTTTGAACATGGTTGGATGAGGAACCTCGAGTTCTTTGGCAACATGCTGATGACTTTCTTCCCCCCGGCTATCTACTTCTGAATCCATGACTCCGCTAGTACCAAGAACGGCTTCAAAGTCGATGTCCAGGATCTCTTCATGCTTAGCTTCGGCAGACAGCTTGGTCCTCGGTGTCTGAGTATCATAATATTCGGCTTCCAAAAAGAAGAGGTCTAACTCCGAATATTTCTGAGAGATCTTCACTCGCATTTTCTCCTCTCCATACTGGAATGCATCGGCATAGGCTGCCTTGTGCTCATCTAAAAACTGAGTAGACTTTCTATACTCCTCCATGGCCAGCACAACCTTATCTCTTAGCCTCAGCCACCTGACCCTCAAGTTCGGAGCACCTCTGGTAGCTTGAGGCCATCTCCTCTCTCAAAGCCCTTAATTGGTTCTTAGCTTTAGACCCCATCCTACTCACCTGGAGACACAAAATCAATCAGAGTAATGATGATTGAAGGAGAAAAACATGAAAAGAAGTAAGGAGATGCTATACCTCCTCATCCCGCCGAGCCATTTTTGCATTCAGCTCTTGAATCTTATCGCGTGCCTTTAACTTATCCTCCCTGTACTAACGCATCCTCTCCTTGATGTCATTGACCCTCGACTGTCTCTCTTTGACCTCTCATTGAGACTGAGTGAGATCGGTAGTGAGTTTGGCAATCTAGTCTTGCTGCCGCTTGTATCTATTCTCCTCCTCATCAAGCCTTCTATTCAAGCTGCTCCTTTCATTAGCGAAATGCCTATGTGCATCATCCCACTTCTCATCGAAAAGCTTTTTCAAGGACTCTACCTCTCGAGCATGCTCGGATCTGCACTGTAATAATTCCGAACAAGCCTTGTCAGATAGCTCGCAGAATCCTTAAAGTTCATCAACTTCAGTATGGAGCCTGGATGCCCTTTCTAGAGCCTGGATGCCCTTGGATTTCTCTGATTTCTTAAGCTCCTCCTGAGCTAACGCCAAAGCCCTAAAAACTTGTCGATCGATTCCACCTTCCCCCGAAGGTCAACAGCCTCTTTCTGGCTTGAGCACAAGCTCCTGTAGCCAAATTTAAATGCCAGCACAACGATCTTACCATTAAAGCATTCTGCAAATAAAACAGGGATGAGGAAATCTAACCAGATCAACTAATAAAAGCAAGATGTTTTGATATGCCAACTTACCCGGGAAGCATACACTGTTGCTATTTTCGTAAGAGCAGGGTTGTTAATTATGGGCAAAAGGTAAATATCCTTCAGCACACCAGATCGCCCAAATGCTGCATCAACAAGATCCTATTCAATGGGTCCACTCGCCAAAGAGCCTTCCCCCTTATACAATACAAACCACATCAAAGCGGCCAACATTTCCTTAGCATCAGGATTAAAAGCATGTTTACTGCTAAATAACTGACCTGAAGGGCCTTGGTTCGAGGAGCTCCAATCTACTTGGCCTCTACAGTCAGAGCTTTGATCTGGGAAGCCTCAAAAGCTTTGGCTTGCTTGATACCTTTTTCTGATACTTCGATTGGTGGAGCCTCCTCCCGAGCCTCATCCTCCTCATTTGGAGATTCCCCTTGGGTCATAAACATATGCTCTATTCCCTCCGATCCCTTCGATACCTTGGTTTCTCCTTCAACTCCCCTTAATTCTTTAGGAGGGAGTTCCTCGGTAGGAAGCTCCTCCTGTACTTAAGTTTTCATTCCAACCTCCCTCATTTTCTCACTTGGAGCTAAGGGTCCTCCTTCATATACAGAGGGCGCTCTTGGGTTGCTAACCCCCTCCAAGTGTAATTTTTTATCTTCGGAAGTGTCCCATCCGGTCGGCAGTGTCCCATCTGAATCATCCAATATCACCATTACTAGTGGAAGGGAAACCTTGACGATTCCTTCTAAATTTCCTTCAACCACCTGCCCCTCCTCTACTATTGGTTCCCTCTTTGATGGGGGAGACTTCTCTCTTGCAACTGACACTCCCATCTCCTTCTTCTTCTTCGGCATAGAGGATTGCCGGCCGGCCTTAGTTTGCTTCGCTTCCTTTGAACACGGCTCAGAAAGACAGGGCTTTTTCTCAAACTTGTGCCTCTCCCTGCTTCTCTGGCGCTTGCCCAACTCCCCCTTCATCTGGCCCATGAACTCCGATATTTCGACTGCAAACACAATAGATGATAACTTAGTCTATAGTAAAATCGCTCGGATATAATCAACATAGGAAGGGGACAAGAGCTTACTTTGGGGATCAACAAGGCTAAGCCTGATGGTAAAAAGTGCATCTTCCACCAAAAGAACACTAGCCGAGAATATCCGATCGCTACGAAGGGTGATCAAATCCTTCTTTTCTTGCTTAGACAACTCTGGGTGGGCCTCCAAATCCTTAGCATAGCTCGTCCATACTTGGGGAAAATCCGATCCAGTGTTTCCTTCGGCAATGAAGAACTGAGATTTTCATTCCTTTATGGAGGTGAGGGTGTCCGATATCATCTTGAATGACTTCTGAGGCCCAATATAGGGCCACTCAGAGCTCTTTCTGGAGACCAAACTGTAGCAGATCTGGAATATGGGAAGCATCGTTGTTACCCCAGTGCGACTGCACATCGATATGAATCTGATAATGTTGTGCCAACTGTTTGGAGCCACTAACATTGGACATATGTTGTAAAACTTTATTATCTCCTTCACCAACGGATGGATGAAGAATCGAAGACCTGCTCTCAAACTCTCTTCGTAAAAGAAGATCCCATACTTAGGCTGCTCTGAGACCCTCTGTTCAGGTTTCGGTAACCGTAGAACAATTTTTCGAGGAATCCTATACCTTCGGCGGACTCTATCTAAATCGTCTGAGGTCATCACAGAAGCCATATCACCCAGGCCTTTCATACTTCTGAGTTGAGAGGAATATACTTCAAAGGGGAGCACAAGAGTCTTGAGAAACAAATCTTTGGAGAAGAAGCAAGGAAATAGCGTGATAGGGGATAGCTCTCCTCAACCCTCTTTTTAAAGCATCCTAGCAGAAAGGCAGAGCACCATCGGCGAGGATCCCCAAATCTTCAAATTACCAGCTCGGATGTCTTAAGCACAGAGACTTGCCATGTGTTGCTCCCCCAATCATCATTCACGAGAAAGGAGGGGTTTTTCGCTTCATCCACCAAGAAAAATAATGAAGTGGCAACGTGGCATTTATGAAGCCATCATTGCGCACCTTTTCAAGGTCAAATCCTTCCATCCGAATGAAGCCATCTGAAACTCTACTCCCTATGCCTGAATTTATAGTTTAGACTAGGGAGTGGGGGGCATGTGATGCAGGATAAAATCGTTATTACATCAATATCTATGCGCATGATGAAAAGGTTGGGATCACTTTCAACTTATGATCAACCAATTGTCGCATCCAAAAAAAGACCAAGCCAATACATCTCAGCGAGACCGAGCTATCCTTATACCTTGGCCAGATCGAGCTATCTCTATACTTCGGCTAGGCCAAGCCGCTCCTATGCCTCGATCGGATCGAGCTATCTTCGTGCTCCAGTCAGACTGAGTTACTTTTACGCCTTAGCAAAATCGAGGAATCCTTGAACCTCTACGGAACCGAGCTACCTCCACACCTAGCCCAAGTGCGCTCGTTACCTATCATCATGATGAACAGCCCCGATCACCTATTTCCCAAAGTGTTTTTCCTAAAATAGAAATAAAGGACCAAGTGCAAAAAAATTCAAATTCATGATAATCTGATGAGATTTCAACCATGTGGGTCCCCAACCATCCTAAGTGGGGAGTAAAGCCAATAATGTCGAATGTGGCCTCGAGACTATAGATCACCGAATCTCAAAGCATCAGCTAGCCTCTCTAGCCATTGATCCTCTAACTAACCAGATTCAAGTGCTACCAGCCTCATAACAAATTTGATTCGAATCAGATTCGAATCATGTTGATTTTTGATTCCCTGCGAGACGTCCAAGAAGTCAGGCAATTGCCTGCCATCATGCCAGCAACTTATAAATACCCTTTCCAAAAATTCTTTAGGTACGCTCATTCTTTCATTGAAAACTTCATTGAAGCTCAAGCAGAACTCCCAGCTCCTTAAGAGGCCATTCTTGAGGGACTCTTCTGCAAGAGCCTTCTTCTCATATCTGCTTATTGTGAATCTCCACTGACTTGGACGTCAGAGGGTCTTCCACAGAGGGCCACCCCTAACGTTCTCTGCGTGAGGACTATCTTATAGGCGACAGACAGGCATCCGGGTCCAGAGGTGGGCTGCACCTAAGTCAGAGAATGGATTTCTAAGCAACAAAGATGTTGATCCATTTGTTGATTTTGATGATTAACAAAAGCCATGAGTATATTCCTTATGATACTAATGAAATTGACAAGTATTTTAGGAATTTAGAAAGGTTAAATATTCAAAAGTCGTAAAAAAATAGGCTTGAATCAGTTTTTAATGGTATATGTCAAAGTTCAGAGTTTAGAGCCAACACCCACAGTAATAAGAGCCGACTCCAGAGCGTATCAAAAATTTCAGTATGGTTTAGAGCCGACACCCAAAAAATTAGAGCTGACTCTAACCTGAGATACAGTAAACTATTTTTCTACTTTAGAATTTAGAGTCGACACCTACAGAATTAGAGCCGACTCTAACCTAAGAACAGAGACTATATTTTTGTGATACTGTTAGAGCCGACACCCAGGATATTAGAGCCGACTCCAGCTCGCGATGTGTCGACACCACAAAATTTCAGAGCTGACTCTACGATAAACTTTTTCTTACTATTTTAAAAATGCAACTTAGAGCCGACACCTTAAAAAATTGGAGCCAACTCCAACCTGTTAGAGTCGATTTTTAGATTTGTCAGAATCAGCTCCAATGGTCAAATTTCTTCACCTAATCTTCAACGGCTCTATTCTTTTTGCGTGAGGAACTAATCCAAGTACTCTCAATGGCTAATTTGCATTAAAAACATGGATTAAAAGGGATTATAAAAAGGGGATTCTGACCGTTCAAAACCAACGAAAAGAAAAAGAGATAAATCAAGAAATTTTAAAGAGAAAAATCTCTGTGTCAAAGCCTAACTATTGAAAAGAGATAGAAGAGAAATCCAAAACCCTTCCAAGATCAAATCCGAAGGATTTTCATCGATTTGAAGAAGAAAAGTAAGAGCCCTAGTTCTTCAACTTTCTCTTCACCGAGCTTCCTTCAAGTGCCTAAGTTCAAGCTTTGAAAGATCATTCAGAAGAGAAGAGGAAAAGAAGAAAAGAAGAAAAGCTCAACTTCAAATAGCTTTAAATCAAGCTTTTCTATTCTCATTTTACTTATAGTGTTTCTTTGCTCATTTGAGGAGTTTTTAATTTGCTGTAAACATATATTTGAGTTGTTTATTTTTTGATTCAATCAAGGGGATTGAATCAGTTGAGGTAGTTGACCTCGGGCAAGCTAAGATTAGCTTGTGTTAGGTTTTGTGCTGGTGAACCTGTGAAAACCAGCTGGGTTCGTTGTGATCCCATTGTAAAACAACAAGTTTGAGTTATGATCTTGTAAAATAACTCAGCTGTAATCAGGGTGATTATAGTATGAACCCAAGAGTTGCTTGGGAGTGGATGTAGGTGTAGCTAACACCAAACCACTATAAACCTTTTGTGTTTGTCGTGCTTATCTCTCTCTCTCCTTTTATATTGTGCTCAACATTCATAGTATCACTTCACTTGTGCACATTCATCTTATGGAATAGTTTTAAGTGTAAAATTTGTAAATAACCCAATTCACCCCCCTCTTTGGTTGCTATCTGGGCCAACAATTGGTATCAGAGCTAGTGCTCATTTCAGCTTGATCTAACAATCAAGAGCTAAAGATCCAAATGGCAGCTCAAGCTGGCTCTTCTTTTTCTGAGGGTCAATCTATAAACTGACCACCTTTGTTTAGTGGCACAAACTATTCATATTGAAAAGCTAGAATAAGGATTTTTATTCAAGCTTTAGACTATGAGTTATGCAGTGTCATTATCAATGGTCCTAGCACTCCCACACACTTAGTAGATGGATCCATTGTTCCTAAGCCCAAAACGGATTGGAATGAAAATGATAGGAAAATGGCTCAGCTCAATGCCAAGGCCATGAATGTTTTATATTGTTCTTTGGATGCAAATGAATTCAATAGAATATCCACTTGCATCTTAGCCAAAGAAATATGGGATAGGTTGGAAGTTACTCATGAGGATACCAACCAAGTTAAAGAATCCAAAATTAACATTTTGGTGCACAAATATGAACTTTCAGCATGGATCAAAATGAATCAATTACATGCATGTATACTAGATTTACTGATATAGTAAATGGATTGAAAAGTCTTGGTAAGACCTATACTAACTCTGAATTGATGTAAGAAATTCTTAGGTCTCTTCCAAAAACATGGGAAGCCAAAGTGACAGCTATCCAAGAAGCCAAAGATCTGAATATTCTATCTTTGGAGGAGCTACTTGGATCTCTTATGACCCATGAGCTTACAATGAAGCAACATCAAGAAGAAGATGTGAAAAAAAAGGATAGTTGCACTCAAAGCCGCAGAAAATGAAAAGAGCAGCAGCGAAGAAGATGAAGAAGATGATGAGACTGCTCTTCTTGCAAAGAAATTCAAAAAATTTATGCAAAGAAGGAGACCCTTCCACAAGAGAAAAATTGGTATTAAAATGGAAGAAGAAAAAGAAAAGGACAAGGATAAGAAAAAAGATCCCTTGATCTGTTATGAATGCAAGAAATCGGAACATTTCAGATCATAATATCCTCAACTTAAGAAGGGATACAAAAATAAGAAGAAGGCTTATGTTGCAACTTGGAGCGACAGCGAGGAATCTTCATCCGAAGATGATCAACAAGAGGTTGCTAACATATGCTTCATGACAAATAATGAAAATGAGGTAAATTCTGAAACCCCCAATGATGATTTTACTTTTGATGAACTATATGATGCTTTTAATGAATTGGTTAGTGATTTCAAGATTTTAAGAACCAAAAATAAAACCTTGAAAACTAAAAACTTAGATCTTCTTAAAAAGAAAAATAAACTTATTCTTGAAATTAAATATTTAAAATCTGAAAAGAAAGATATACTAAAGGAAAAAAGAATTAATTTCTACTGAAAACCTTAATTTAAAGAAAGAAATTAAAAAATATAAGAATATTGTTGATAGATTTACAAATAGCTTAGAAAAGCTTAATCTACTTTTGAATAATCAAAAGGCTGTTTTTGATAAAGCTGGTTTAGGATATAGGCCACATATGAAACAAAAATTTGTTAACAATTTCTTTATAAAGAAACCAATCAAAAATGATATTTCCTATTACCATTGTAGCAAAAAAGGATATAAATCTTATGAATATAACTACAAAATGTTTCATAAGAACTCAAATTATAAAGGTAAGAAAATATGGGTTCCAAAAGGAACTGTGTTTATTGCTACTAACCATGAAGGACCCAAGAAGGCTTGGGTACCTACACAAAAGATATGATTGCCTTATAGGAGTGTCTTGCGGCCAAAGGATAAAAAAAATGGTATCTTGATAGCGGCTGCTCAAGACACATGATGGGTAACAAGGAGCAATTCATCACCCTTGAAGCTAAAAGAGGAGTTGTAACTTTTGGAGATAATGGCAAAGGCCAAATCATGGGCTTTGGTAAAATTCAAATCACTCCATCCACTTTTATTAAAAATATTTTATATGTAGATGGATTAAAGCATAATTTAATTAGCATTAGCCAACTTTGTGATAAAAGTTTCAAAGTTTCCTTTGAAGCTTCTATCTGCACTGTATCAAATCCCATTGATAATAGCATCATATTTATTGAAAATAGAAATGGCAATGTATACTTAATTGTTTTGGACAATTTGTCTACTAGTAACCATTGCCTAATTACTGATAATGCTAAGGTAAATGAGATTGGATGGCTATGACATCGTAGATTAGGTCATGCAAGCACACACTTAATTTTAAAATTATTTAGAATGGATTTAGTTAAAGGTCTTCCAAAATTAGATTTTGAAAATAATAGAATTTGTGATGAATGTCAATTTGGAAAATAAACTAGGAATTCTTTCAAATCTAAAAATATTGTTTCCACCTCTAGGCCACTCGAGCTACTACATATAGACCTTTTTGGATCTACTAGAACCACTAGTCTAGGAGGAAAGAAATATGGTCTTGTGATATTAGATGATTACTCTAGATTCACTTAGGTATTATTTTTAGCTCACAAAGATAAGACTTTCTCAATATTTCTAAAATTCTTCAAGAAAGTCACAAATGAGAAAAACACCACCATAGCGTCTCTTAAAAGTGATCATGGAACTGAATTTGAAAATCATTTATTTAAAAAAATTTCATTAAAAATGGTATTCATTATAACTTCTCAGCACCTAGAATACCTCAACAAAATGAAGTTGTAGAAAGAAAAAATAGAACTCTAGAAGACATGGCCTGTACCATGCTATGTGAAAGCCAACTCCCATAATATTTATGGGCGAAAGCTATAAACACATTATGTTATATCCTAAATAGAGCCTTAATTAGACCAATTCTTAAGAAAACTTCCTATGAACTATGGCATAATAGGAAACCCAACATTAGTTATTTTCATGCATTTGGTTGTTGATGTTTTATTCATAATAATGGTAAAGACAATCTTGGAAAGTTTGATGCAAAATCTGATGAAGGTATATTCTTAGGATACTCCACTTCTAGCAAAGGTTATAGAGTATTTAATAAGAAGTATCTGATTGTAGAAGAGTCAATTCATGTAGTGTTTGATGAATCTTTAGCATCAAGTTCTAAAAAGATAGATGATGAGGAAGATACAAATTTGCTTGAAAGGGATCTTGAAAAATTAAATGTCGATGTATCTTCAGATCATGAACCTAAAGCTAAGGATGATGACTCACCTAAGGATGATGGTATTGATACTACTCGTAATGATGTAGATCTATCTAGAGATTAGAGATATGCTTATGGTCATCCAAAGGACTTAATCATAGGCGATCCATCTCAAGGTGTAAGAATTAGATCATCAATGAGAAATATCAATAATCATCTTGCATTTGTATCCCATATAGAACCCAAGACTATTGAGGAAGCCAAAAAGATAGTAATTGGATGTTAGCTATGCAAGAGGAATTAAATCAATTTACTAGGAATAAAGTATGGACCATAGTTGATAGATCCAAAGGTCATCCCATTATAAGATCTAAATGGGTATTTAGAAATAAATTAGATGAAAATGGCATTATTATTAGAAATAAAGCTACATTAGTTACAAAAGGATATAATCAGAAAGAAGGAATTGATTTTGATGAAACCTTTGCATTTGTTGCTAGATTAGAGGCCATTAGGTTGTTACTTGCATTTGCATGTTATATGAACATTAATCTATTTCAAATGGATATGAAAAGTATATTTTTAAATAGTTTTATAAATGAGGAAGTTTTTATTGAACAACTACCTGGTTTTGAAGATCATGAATTTCTAAATCATGTTTTTAAACTACACAAAACACTTTATGGTTTAAAACAAGCACCTAGAGCTTGGTATAATAGACTAAGTAAAATTTTAATTAAAAATTATTTTTCTAGAGGAAATGTTGATAAAACTCTATTTTAAAAAGAAAAGATAAAGACTTATTGGTAGTACAAATCTATGTAGATGATATAGTATTCGGTGCTACTAACAATCTTCTTTGTCAAGATTTTGCAAAGTTAATGCAGGGGGAATTTGAGATGAGCATGATGGAAGAACTTAACTTCTTTCTTGGACTTCAAATTAAACAAGAAAGAGATGAGATTTTCATCAACCAAATAAAGTACACTAAAGAAATTCTCAAGAAGTTTGGTATGGAATCAGTTAAACCTCTTGGAATACCTATGAATCCCTCATGCAAACTCGATAAAGATGAAGATGGTAAGCAAATAGATCAAAAATATTATAGAGGTATGATTGGTTCTCTACTTTACTTAACAGCTAGTAGACCTGATATTATATTTGTTGTATGCTTATGTGTTAGATATCAGTCTGAACCTAAAGAATCTCACTTAATTGCTGTAAAAAGAATTCTCAGATATTTAAATGGAACTAAAAATGTAGGATTATGGTACTCTAGAGATTCAACATTAAATTTGATTGCATATTTTGATTCAGATTTTGCTGGTTGTAAATTAGATAGAAAAAGCACAAGTGGTGCATGCCAATTCTTAGGTAGTAACTTAATCTCTTGGTTTAGTAAAAAGCAAAATTCAGTTGCATTATCAACTGCTGAAGTTGAATATGTTGCAGCTGGAAGTTGCTGTGCTCAAATTCTTTGGATTAAACGATAACTTGAAGATTATGGTATAACACTTGATAAAACTCCAATTAGATGTGATAACACTAGTGCAATAAATTTGATAAAAAATCCTATTCAACACTCAAGAACTAAACACATAGAAATAAGACACCATTTCATTAGAGAACATGTAGCTAATAATGATGTTTGTCTTGATTATGTATATACTGATGAACAATTAGCTGACATATTTACAAAACCTTTAAGTGAAGAGTGATTTTGTTATCTTAGAGGAGAATTAGGAGTTTGTGATCCATTGGAATGATTTTAAATCTCCTAGGAATGACTATCTAGAATTCAATCATTTTCTTGAAAATTTTCATGTGATTCTAAGAAAATTTATCTAGATATTTGAACCTCTTAATTTACCACATCTAAGGAAGATTTGTCCAAAGTTTGATGATTATTTTGATAAGTTTTAGAATCTTTAAAACTCTCATTTTTCACTGAAACTGTTTGGAGTCGACACCTGCTATTGCGGAGCTGACTCTATTTTGGGTGTTGACTGTGTTAGCAATTTAGAGTCGACACCTCACTTTGCGGGAGCCAACACCATGTCGTCCCATTTTGACTTTTTTAGGGCAGAGTCGACACCTTTTCATTTCTACTCAACTCCAATCCTTTCCAAAACCTTCTCCATTTATCCCAAAACCTAAAATCCCTCAAATTCATCGTCTCCTAGCATTTAATGGCACCCAAACGCCATGCTTCAGCCATTGGTGTGACCGTGACGACTGGAAGGAGGACCGCAAGGCATCAAGTGAGATAGCCATCATCAAGTTTGTCTTCCACCTCGTCATCCTCAACTCCAAGCCTGATTCCCTCTCCACCTTCTCCCCAAATCGATCTCCTAGCCAGAAAGGCCATCACAATGGGAAGGAAGGTCGATTTTGGTTTCTTTGATTCAGAAGGATTCACATTAGGGAAGCAACTCAAGGATATGGGTTGGCAAAAGGTATGTTCTTTAGACATTCCTACCTACCCAGGATTAGTGAAAGATTTTTATCACAATTTGGCCAAAGGAGATGGAGGTATAGTCAGTTATGTTAGGGGAACAAGGATTAACCTAACATCAGAAATCTTGGGAAATTTATTAGAAATTCCGGTTATTGGTATGATAGCTAATTCTCACAGTGAAAGAGGAGAAGCTTTATCTAGAATTCTTGGAAAGGAAATGATAGATTTTAAAGAAGTTAAGGCAAATCAATTGCCCTTGGAATTGAGACTATTACATAATATATGCAGTAAGATTTTATTTCCTAAAACTGAAAGATTTGAGTATTTGTCTGAAAGAGATATTGTTGTTATGGATTGTGTTGTTACTGGTCAGCCCATAAATTTAGCTGGCATGATGATTGGTTATATGGCTGAGGCAAGTAGCAAAAAGAGATCAACCTTACCTTATGGAATGATATTGACTTTGGCCTTTCAAAGTCAAGGTGTAAACATTTTGGATAATGAGCCTATGAAGAAACTAAGGCATACGGATTACTACAACAGTGCTACTCTACACCGTATGAGATTTATGAAAGTTAATGGGCAATGGGAAAGGAAAGGGCATGTTGATGAAAGGGCAGCTGATGTTGAGACTGCAGTCCCTAGTCCCTCAGAGGCAGGACCATCTGTGAGGCACTCTTCACCAGGACCTAGCAGTTCAGCACCCCCAGCAGCACCAGCACCTACAACCTTGTCCAAGTGTCTTCTGAATTTTCTAAGAGACAGATTGAACAGCTCAAACCTTATTTGCAGATCATGAAGTCAAAATTAAGAATGAAGTAGAAAGTCAACTTTTGGGGATCAGGCAGCTATACTATTCTCTAGAAGAAAAAGTTAATGAAATTGAGTCATCACTTAGTACATCCTCAAATGCCTCGAAGACAGACCTAAAGCTAATATTTGATAAAATCAAGGACATAGGAGGTGACTCAGACACTTACTCTAGATGTAATGCTAAACTTCAAGAGAAAGTGACATCTGCTGCTTCATTAGTTAAGAAAATGCTGAATGACTTTATGAAGATTCAAGAAAATGGAATGGGGCAGATCTTAGCTGAACTTAAGAAGATTTTGAGATGATCCATTTTCCAAGCCAATCCAATTCAACACTTATCCAATCCAGTCAAATTCAAGCTTTATTTAGATTTTTAGTTTGTAACTAAGACAAATGATATCATTTTGATGTAATGATGTATTTTGTAGTGACTATGTTGTCTTGACTTGTTTGACAATTTGTACTCAATGAATATTATATGAAATCAATCTTGATACTTGCATTTTGAATGTTGAGTAACTCAATTCTTGCATTGATGTTGATTTAAGCAATATCTACCCTCTTCTTAACCTTTTGTTGATAACAAAAAAGGGGGAGAAAGAGTGTATGTACATGCATGGAACTTAAATGTTAAATGAAACTTAAATGGACTTAAAATATACATAAGGAGAAAGAGTATATGTATATGCATGAAACTTAAATGAACTTAGAATAGTTATTGATTATATGCACATACATAGGGGGAGCTACCTCACTCAGGGGGAGCTTAATTGTGAGCTTAATTATCACTAAAATCTCTTTTGAAGATTCTATTTGCATGATACATAAGATAATCATTTGAATTACTTTTGGTAAAGCTCTTAACATTCATGCGTAACTATGAATTTACTTATTTTGATAATTATGCATTAATTGATTATGCATATACTCAATATTTTTGTCATCATAAAAAGGGGGAGATTGTTGACCCATTTGTTGATTTTGATGATTAATAAAAGCCATGAGTATATTCCTTATGATACTAATGAAATTGACAAGTGTTTCAGAAATTTAGAAAGGTTAAATATTCAAAAGTTGTATAAAAATAGGCTTGAATCAATTTTTAATGGTATATGTCAAAGTTCAGAGTTTAGAGCCGACACCGATAGTAATTAGAGCCGACTCCAGAGCGTATCGGAAATTTTGGCACGGTTTAGAGCTAACACCCGAAAATTAGAGCCAACTCTAACCTAAGATACACTGAACTATTTTTCTGCTTCAGAATTTAAAGCCGACACTTGCAGAATTAGAGCCGACTCTAACCTGAGAACAGAGACTACATTTTTTGGGATATTGTTAGAGCCGACATCTAGGATATTAGAGCCAACTCCAGCTCGTGATGCATCGACACCATAGAATTCCAGAGCCGACTCCACAATGAACTTTTTCTTACTATTTTTGGAAACCCGACTTAGAGATGACACCTTGAAAAATTGAAGCCGACTCCAACCTTTCAGAGTCGATTTATAGATTTGTCAGAATCAGCTCCAACGGTCATATTTCTTCACCTACTCTTCAACAGCTATATTCTTTTGCGTGAGTAACTAATCCAAGTATTATCAATGGCTAGTTTGCATCAAAAACATGGATTAAGAGAGATTATAAAAAGGGGATTCTGACCGTTCAAAACCAACGAGAAGAAAAAGAGAGAAATCAAGAAATTTCAAAGAGAAAAATCTCTGTGTCAAAGCCTAACTATTGAAAAGAGATAGAAGAGAAATCCAAAAGCCTTCCAAGATCAAATCTGAAGGATTTCTATCGATTTGAAGAAGAAAAGCAAGAGCCCTAGTTCTTCAACCTTCTCTTCACCGAGCTTCCTTCAAGTGCCTGAGTTCAAGCTTTGAAAGATCATTCAGAAGAGAAGAGGAAAAGAAGAAAAGCTCAACTTCAAATAGCTTCAAATCAGGCTTTTCTATTCTCATTTTACTTATATTGTTTATTTTCTCATTTGAGGAGCTTTTAACTTGCTGTAAACATATATTTGAGTTGTTTGTTTTCTGATTCAATCAGGGGGATTGAATCAGTTGAGGTAGTTAACCTCGAGCGAGCTAAGATTAGCTTGTGTTAGGTTTTGTGCTGGTGAACCTATGAAAACTGGCTGGGTTCATTGTGATCCCATTGTAAAATAAGTTTGGGTTGTGATCTTGCAAAATAACTCAGCTGTAATTAGGATGATTATAGTGTGGACCCAAGAGTTGCTTGGGACTGGATATAGGTGTAGCTAACACCGAACCACTATAAACCTTTTGTGTGTGTCGTGCTTATCTCTCTCTCCCTCCTTTTATATTGTGCTCAATATTCATAGCATCACTTCACTTGTGCATATTCATCTTGTGGAATTAGTTTTAAGTGTAAAATTTTTAAAGAACCCAATTCACCCCCCCCTCTTGAGTTGCCATCTGGGCCAACAAAAGGTCATTTAACCAATCTATAGCCTTGCATTTTTCATATATCTCCATGAAATGTGCCCACCTTTTCTCAAAAGACTATATGGTAACTGAATCATATATCACCTCATCAAACTCAACCATAAATTTGGGGTTTACAATGCAAATATGGCCAATCTTTACAGAAATTTTATTCAATATATGCCAAAGATAAAATCAATGTCATGCATTGAGGAAAACCTCCCTAACAGCAGCTTCGATTATCTTATCTTGGTTAGTTATGATGGTATTAGATGTTTGACCATCATTTGCATTCAACAATTATTAGAATACCTATTTAAATATCTCAGTCTTCTCGTCTAATAACAATACGCAACCAAGCAATGTAGACTGTCCATGATGTTGACTCTAATAAATGGACAAAAAGGCATTTGATATATATGTGTCAAATAGGTTGAGTCAAAGGTGTACATCACCAGAGTAAGTGCTTACAATGCTGATCTTGGATAGATCCAGAAGATAGATCTGAGCTGTCCATTATTATTCAGGTCTAAAGTATAAAAGAAATTTATATTTTTAACTTGCATTTGTGTGGAATGGATTACCATTGACTGTGCATCTCCTTCTTTCAGCTGACTCTGACATTTCTAATAAATGAAATTATGAGCATCATTCTCTATGAAATCTAATTATCTTCTACCCCTTTTTTTCTTGCCATGGTAGAGTATATTTGAGTTGTGAAAACATTTACGGCATGTAAATTACTGATCTCTATCTTTTTTGGTGTGTTGATCCTCCTACGGAACCATAGATTACCAGCTGAGGATATGAATGGCTCATGGTTATATTCTAGAAAAACATCATCCAACATTCACTTACTATTTTTAGAATTTAGTCTTGCTTTTATCGATGTCTTACAATCAATTTTGCCAATATCCCTAGGATTCATGGAGTTATCGATTTTTTTACATTTTTCTTGCCTCCAACATGTCAGGTGCTTGAAGCATATTTCTTTGTTGTGGTTAGATTTACTACATACTGTTGTGATTCAAAAATAAACTCTTCTTGTATATCCATTGTAAAAATTATATACACCATTTGGTGAATTGAACTCCATTCCAATTTGAGGATCAATAGAATCATTCTCTACATTTGGGGTTATAGGAGAAGGTGCATTCTTGTGAACAACACCAGCAACCTTATCCAACTGATAATGTTCGATTTTTTCTAGATCTATAATTTCAACATGATCCGTAGAAATATTTATACAAAATCATAAAAAGTGATGTCCATAGTTTTAGATGAAATTTTATTTAGAGCATAATAATTATTATGCAATGCCATAATATATCACAGGAATGCATATCACTTGTGCACTGAATTATGACTCCCATAATGTAATAACATATCATGAATGGAAAACAATGATACATATATGCCAAATAAGATTATGACATCCTAGTTCATAAATCATGACATAGTTGTTCAAAATATGAGACTGAAGGTATTAACCCTTTGTACAATAACTTCACATAGTTCGTGGCCTCATTTATGACCCCCAAAATGTCATAACATGCAGTGGAGAAAAGAAAAATGTAATTCAAACCTAAACATAATAATGACAACCTATTTTAAAAATTATAATATTTTATCTAAAAAACTTTATGAAACTTCTACACAAAAATATGCCACAGATGTCATCACATGTCATGTATCAGTTGTGGCCTGAATTATAAATCCTAGGATATTATAACATGCCACAGATGCTAACAAATTACAAATATATGCTGAAACAGGGTTATAACACCGTAGTTTAAAAATTATGACATCCTAGTTAAAAGATTATGACATTCCTATAGAAAACATGAAACTAAAGGTAATATTATAACATGTTAAAAGATTATTAACCCCTCCTACTAGGAATACATATTACTTGTGGACTGAATTATGACTTTCAGAATGTTATAACATGCCATAGAGAAAAGAAGGATGCAATTTAGACTTAAACATAATAATGACAACCTATTTTAAAAATTATGACATTTATCTAAGAAACTTTATATATGAAGCCCCTGCACAAAAATGTGCTACGGATGTTATCACATGCCACGTATCAGTTGTGGCCTGAATTATAAATCCCAGGATGTTATATGATGCCATGGATGCTATATGCTTAAACAGGATTATGACACCCTAATTCAAAAATTATAACACTCTAGTTAAAAGATTATGACATTCCTACAAAAAACATAAAATTAAAGGTATTGACTCCTCCTAATAGGAATACCTATCAGTTGTGGACTGAGTTATGACTCCTAGAATGTCATAACATGCCACGGAGAAAAGAAGAATGTAATTCAGGCCTATACATAATAATGACAATCTATTTCAAAACTTATGACATTCTATCTAAGAAACTTTATGAAACCCCTACACAAAAACATGACACGGATGTCATCACATGCTACATATCAGTTGTAGCCTGAATTATAAATCACAGGATGTTATAAGACGGATGCTAACGAATTACAAATATACACCGAAACATGATTATGACACCCTAATTCAAAAATTATGATACTTTAGTTAAAAGATTGACTTCTCTGTAGAAAACATGAAACTAAAGGTCCTATCAGGAATACCTATCACTTGTGGATTGAGTTATGACTCTTAAAATATCATAACATGCCATGGATAGAGATGGACACTGGACCATGCCCGACATGGCCCGGCCTAGGCTCCTCGGGCCAAAGAATAAATGGGTCGTGCCGGGCATGGCCCATAAAAAAAAATTACGCCCGATACAGCCCAATTGTAGCCATTTTTAGCCGGTGGAAAATGGCTAGAAATGGCTAGTGTGAGGGGTTTACCATTTTAACCCCCCAACAACTACAAAACCGCTATATTGAGGGGTATTTTGGGAAAAAATTGAAGTCCTATAAATACCCCATTCTTCCCTCATGCTCATCACACCAAACCAACTCCTCTTCTTCTCTACTACTACTATTTCTCTCTTCTAGTAAGTACTCTAGCAATTTAATTTTTAGTTTGCAAGTGTTCTAGCAAGTGCTCTAGCAAGTGTTCAAGTGTTACACAAGAGGAGGTTCTTGTTGAGAAATTAGAAATACAAGAGAAAGGAGGTCACTTCTTGTTGAGAGGCGAGAGCACAAGAGGAAGCTCACAAATCTCGACTCCATGCCTCCACCTCTGGTCCTCTTCTCAATTCCTCATTATGGTTAGTTTTTATTTTTTTGCATTAATCAATTTAGAATTTTAGATATGACATCTTAAGACGAAAGTCATTTTGGCATGCCTCCTATTTCTGAGGAAGAGAAAACTAATCTCCAAGTTTTCTCTAGAACCAGTGAACCGAGTGAAGGTCAAACCTCTTCTCGTAAGAGGACTAGTGATGTTTGGAATGAATTTGATAGAATTATGGTTGATGGAGTCTTGAAAGCAAAATATAGAAAATGTGCAAAACTTTATAGTTGTAGTAGTAGTTGGGGAACATGGCATTTAAAAAGATATCAAGAGATTCATATGATGCATGATTCTCGTATGCAAAGTACCCTTAATATACAAGGGGATCACTTGCAGGTATTTTTGCATATAATCATGAAAATTAGAGAAAACTACTTGTAAGATGGATAGTTCATGATGAATTACCTTTTAGTTTATGTGAATCTTTTAATTTTAAAGAATATGTTCAATTAGCCCTACAACATGCTTATAGAAAAACGAGTAGGCGTATATTTAGAAGAGTATCGTGCTCGTAGTAGGAGGATCGGTTGAGCCGGATCGTTGTACCTTGGGAACAGATCGCCAACAAC
The DNA here is from genome assembly GCA_900491605.1 of Calamus simplicifolius. Classification (NCBI taxonomy): domain Eukaryota; kingdom Viridiplantae; phylum Streptophyta; class Magnoliopsida; order Arecales; family Arecaceae; genus Calamus; species Calamus simplicifolius. Next base: position 373,467 of record UESW01004829.1, on the reverse strand, counting down.
CTACACGAAGCGGCGAAAATCTGATCCTTAGGACAGTGTCTAATATACCTCGGTCCTAGTTTGATCCATCTTATCTTTTGGTTTTACTTTATTTGTATATTTAAATTTCTATAACATATTTCTAGCAATTTTAGAAAGAGATTTTTTTTGTAAGATCACAAACTTTTTGGCAATAAAACAAAGTTTAATTAAAATGCTCTCTATTTTAAATGCAAGTCTCTTTAACTTTTGATATTTGGAGGTAGTAATTATTTTATTGCTATTACTGTTCATTATATTGATAATGATTAGCAATTAAATAAACATATTTTGCTTTTCGTGCTTTTAATTTTAGCATTCTAGGTAACAAATTTCAAATACCATTTATCAAATTGCATGCTCATATAATATTAATGATAAAATTATTTTTATTACTTTTAATAATGTATCTAATAATAATTCTGCTGTTACAATATTAAATAACTCATTGCATCCCATATTAAATGGACATTTATTGCATATTAGATATGCATGTCATATCATAAATCTTTATGTTCAAGTTGGCATGGGCATGATTCAAGATGTTATTTCAAAAATTAGAAATGTAGTTTCTTTTACTCATTCTTCAATATCAAGACTTCAAGAATTTAAATAATTATGTTTAGATCATGGTAAATATTTTAAAAAAATTAAACATGATGTAATTATAAGTTGGAACTCAACATATAGCATGATACATGATGCATATCTATATAAAATTTATTAAGTTCATATATTAATGATCATAGATTAGAATTTACATTGACTGAAACCGATTAGAGTAAAGATAAAATTTTGAAATATTTTTTTGTTAGTTTTTATACTGCTTCAAATATTCTTTCTGGTATTTATTATCCAACTTCTTGTTCATATTACAAGCATATATAATTTATGAAATTTTTTTGGAACATAGATATGATGAAGTTTTAATGCCTATTATTTTTCAAATGGAATCTAAATGAAATGAATATTGGGACAAGATATGTCCTATGCATAACTTAGCTATTGTATTTGATCCTAGAGTTAAATTAAGTAGCATACTAATTTTAATTGATGCATATTGTGAAAACATGAATCAAGATCCTGAACCTGCTAAAAATGAGGTAACACAACTTCTTCATGATATTTATGCTTTATATGATGAAAAAAATTTGTGGATTTAGAATACCCGCACAAAGCTCTGTTCCTTCTTCTAGTTCACGTTCATCATTTGTTTTTTCATTTATTGCACAAAGGAAACACACACATACTTCAGGTTCATCTTCATCTTCTTTAAGTAGTGAACTATAACTTTATTTGCAAAATGATCTTCAACATGCATATGATGAAAATAAAATAGATATTCTAGATGTATTAGCTTGGTGGAAGAGTGTTAAAAATCAATATCATGTTATGTCTGCCATTGCACGCAATATTTTAGTTGTGTCGATATCCACAATAGCATCGAAATTTGCTTTTAGTGCAGGTCAGCGTGTTTTGAATCAAAAGAGAAGTAGGATGACTGGCGGCATGGTTGAGATGCTTCTCTGCTTCAAAGATTGGTTGGATGCTAAGGTGAGACTTCAAGATAAAGGTGGACATGACTTAACCAGCGAAAATGATGATGATACAAATACTACAGATGAGTGAGTCATCTCTATTTTTATAATTATATTTTTTTATTTTTTTAATTGTTAAAGTGAGTCATCTCTATTTTTTTCTTCTTTCTTATTGTATTCTGAAGGTCATGCATAGCCCCCCTCCCTTCATGTACTATTTTGATTTTAAATTAATAAACTTAATAAACTGGTAGGGATCTATGCCAAAACCCCCACTATTAAGGTGGCTTCATATTAATAAATTCTTTATTTCTAATAATTTTTTAATTTATTAAAAAATATTTTTTTACATAAATTTTTTTTAAGAGAATCAGACCCTTGTGGGTTGGCATGGCCCAGACCCTTATGGGCCGTGCCGGGTTGGCATGCTGGCCGTGCCAGCCTAGGCCCTAATGGGCCGTACCGGGCTTGGTCCATAGGCCAAAGTTTCCAAGCCTGGTATGGCCCCCTTTAATGGGCCGTGTTTGGTACGGCCTGATACTGTAGCAACCGGGCCATGCCAGGCATGGCCCGGTTTGTGCCGGGCTGGGCTGGGCCATGGGCGGCCTGGCCCAGTGCCCATCTCTAGCCACGGATGCTAAAGGAGTATTATATGATTTCCTAATGCAATGACTTTCTCTAACTAGCAAAACAGTTGGTGTAATAAAGGGACTATAAAAAGAAAATTAAACAAGATTCTATGAAGGGATTTTTTCTTCCTGTTAGGGATGACATCTTATTCTGAAGTTATTGAAGAAGTCTTTAGTTGCTTATTCCAACCTTGGATCAAAACTATTTCCTTATACTCAAAACTCAAAACATTATTTAGAGCAAGTTCATAATCTTCTTCATCCTCGGACACTACCTGATACCTTAGACTGGAGACTCATAGCACTTTTTCAGATCGAGGAAGAGGCTTATGTTATCATTCTAAAACTAATTCCTTAGACCAGACTCTCAGAGCATATTTCAGAGCGAGAGAGAATCTTGCTTCAACCTTGGATTGATTCGTTAGATCCGAAAGCCAGAGCAGGTTTCAGAAAACAAAAGTTTTAAGAAGAATATTTTAAAATCAACAAAATCCAAGCAAGATGGGAGAAAAAGTAAGTTGGAGGGAAAGAATATTTTGGTATGCACAAAAATTTCAAAAAAAGAAAAGAAAAAGCTAATCGGGTGTTAATGTACATCACGCTCAAAACTTACCCTGGTATCCTTGTTATCCAATTCCGTTGCATCAAACCATGTAGAATCGATGTGAATCAATAAGAAATGGTGGTGTGCACCATGTAGGATTTTCTACACCATAATGATGCATAATTTTTTTTTTAATTTTTCGATCAATGATCATCGATCGGGCCAACACCTATATTGGGCCAATGATAATGTTTGGGCCAACCCATATGCTTGCCTTGTTGGCCCAATGCAAACGCAAGCCGACCGGACCCCGCGCCCGCCCACAAGATAGCGGGGGAAGTGGTAGAAGAATCCAAATTACTACGATCCAGACGCAGACATAGGCGCGCAGCACAAATGGCGGAGCCACACAACCAGCTCAGCTGGTCACGCCACGCACATATGATTTGATGTGAAATCCGTTCGGATTGTTGGAAGAGGAGAAGATATTTTCTTTTGGGCAAATTTCTGGATTCTTTTTATTTTTTCATGCTGAAACGTGAAAGGATACATGACCTTTTATAATTACAAAATGACTCTTGGTCTTCCACAATACTTAATTCAGAATAGCAACTTCCTATGCAATAACAGCAACTTCCTATGCAGCAATTAAATAGCAGCAACTTCCTATGCAGCAATTAAATAACAACAACTTTCTATGCAGCAATTTCAATAATCAAGTTTAGTTTCCAACACCCCCCTTTAAACTTGATTCTTCATGACTCCAAGCATGCTTCTCAACTTCTTGAACTCTTCTTCCTTGAGGGCTTTTGTGAAGATATCAGCTACCTGATCTTTTGTTGAAATGTGGAGAAGTTGTACTTCTTGATTTTTGATACAATCTCGAATGAAGTGAAATCTTGTATCAATATGCTTACTTCGATCATGGAAGACTGGATTTTTTGCAAGTTGTATAGCAGATTTATTATCAACAAAATGTTGGTTGGCTCTTCATGTGAAATCTTCATTTCTTGTAGTAGTCTTTGAAGCCAAAGTGCATGACAAACACAATTTGCTGCAGCAACATACTCTGCTTCACATGATGAAAGTGTAACAATTTGTTGTTTCTTTGAAGACCATGTAAATGCTCCACTTCCAATATAAAAGGCAAATCCACTCGTACTTTTTCTATCATCAATATCTCCTGCCCAATTGCTATCACAAAAACCAACTAATTTTATTGGATTAGTAGATGAATAGAAAATACCATAATCTTGCGTACCTTTGATATATCGAAGGATTCTTTTTGCAACAATTAAATGATCCATTCTTGGCTTCTCCATGTAACGACTTATAACTCCAACACTATAAGCAATATCCGGCCTTGTATTTGTAAGATATCTTAAGCTTCCAACCAAACTTTTATAATATGTTGGATTGACAAGATCTCCTTCTCCATCTTTACTTAATTTAGTATTGTATTCAATTGGAGTGGTGCTTGAATTGCAATTCTTCATCTTGAATTTCTCCAAAATTTCCTTTGCATATTTGCTTTGTGAAATAAATATGCCTTCATCTGATTGATTTACTTCAATACCCAGAAAATAAGACATTAAGCCAAAATCTGTCATTTCAAATTCTTTGATCATTGAAGTCTTGAAAACTTCAATCATTGCAAGATTATTTCCTGTGAATATCAAATCATCCACATATAGACAAACAAATAGAACATCACCAACATGATTAGACTTCATATAAAGAGAATGTTCAAGAAGGCATTTTTGAAAACCATTTTCAGCAAAATACTTGTCAATCCTTGTATTCCAAGCTCGTGGAGCCTGTTTCAATCCATAAAGAGCTCGTTTGAGTTTGTAGACTTTGTCTTCTTGTCCTTTTTGAATGAAACCCAAAGGTTGTTCTACATAGACTTCTTCATTCAAATATCCATTCAAAAAAGCTGATTTCACATCCATTTGAAAAATTTTCCATTTCATTTGTGCTGCTAAGGAAATGAGAAGGCGTACCGTTTCCATTCGAGCAACAGGAGAGAAAACTTCATCATAGTCAATGCCATATTGTTGTTTGTAGCCTTTTACTACCAAGCGGGCTTTGTGTTTTTCTATTTCTCCACTTGCATTTGTTTTTGTTTTATACACCCATTTGACTCCAATGGCTTGATGACCTTGGGGAAGATTTGTGAGTTCCCAAGTGTCATTTTTCTCTATTGATGAAATTTCTTCATGCATGGCATTTCTCCATTTTTCTTCTTTATTTGCTTCATAAAACTCAATTGGATCATAACCTGCAAAAAGACAAAACATAGTATAATCATTAGCATCAAGACGCCTTGTGACGTCAAGCAATTCTTGCACACTCCGAGTTTTGTGTGCTCTATTTGAGGATGAGCCACTGGAACTTTCTTGTGGAGATGAATGTCTTGGACTTTGTTGTGGAGTTGATGGAATTTCTTCTTGATGTTGTGACTCTTCTTCTTCATTATTTTCTTGCATTTTATTGTTATCTTGCCAGCTCCACATTTGCTTTTCATCAAATTCAACATCTCTTGAAAAAATCACTCTCTTTGTAATAGGATTATACAACTTATAGCCACTTGAATTTTCAGCATATCCTAAAAGAATACACTTTTCTCCTTTGTCATCAAGTTTGATCCTTTTCTCATCAGGCACTTTGACATAAGCAACACTTCCAAAAATGCGAAGATGATCAACCTTAGGCTTGTATGAACTCCATGCTTGCTCAGGTGTCATATTGTGAAGCCTTTTTGATGGAAATCTGTTCAACAAATAAACTGCACAAGCAACTGCTTCTCCCCAAAATTCTTTAGGCATATTTTTATCTTTCAACATACATCGAACCATATTTAAAATAGTTCAATTTTTTCTTTCTGAAACCCCATTTTGCTGAGGTGAATAAGGCATAGTAACCTGATGAAAAATTCCTTGTGCTTTGAAAAAATTTGAAAACTCTTTGGATAAATACTCACCACCACGATCCGATCTCAAAGCTTTAATTTGAAAACCACTTTGTTTTTCAACAAGCAACTTAAATTCCTTAAATTTCTGAAACACTTCACTCTTTTTTTTTAATAAATAAACCCATGTCTTTCCAGAATAATCATCAGTGAAGGAAAGATAATATTCATTACCTCCCATAGTTGTTGGTTTGATTGGGCCACAAACATCTGAATGTATCAATTCCAATGGTTTTGTTGCTCTTCTTGATCTTCCTGAAATGAAGGTTCTCCTTTGTTGCTTTCCAACTATGCAAGTTTCACATTTTTCCTTAGACATTTTCAGCCAAGGCATTCCTGTCACCATATTCTTGCTAGACAAAAGTTTTAATCCATCAAAGTTTAAATGTCCATATCTAAGATGCCATAGAGTAGAGTCATCAAGACTTTGTGTTAACATACAAGAGGAGCCATCAACATGCAAACTTAGCTCAAACATTCTATTTTTTGACATAGGAACATGTGCAATAAGAGTATTGTTGTTGTCTCTGATAGAAAGACCCAATTCTTTCATGTGAATGTCATAGCCTTTTTCAAGCAATTGGCCCAAACTAAGAATGTTATTTTTAATGTCTGGAACATAATAGACATCTGAAATAAAATTTTGAGTGCCATTTTGAAGCTTGATAAGGATTTTACCTTTCCCTTCAACTGGCCTTTTAGAGAAGTCTCCAAAAGTCACCGAGCCTTTGAAGCTTTCATCCATCTTAAAAAACATGTCCTTTATCCCACACATATGATTGCTAGCACCTGTGTCTAGATACCAAGTACTTCTTTTGATAGCACCAGAAATGTTATTGTAGGCCAAAAGTAGAGTTACTTCTTCTTCTTGTTCTTTTGTAAAATGAATTTTCTCATCAACATAATTAACATTATCTTTGTACCAACAATCTTTAGCATAGTGCCCATATTTTTTGCAAATAAAACATTGTAGTGCTTGTTGTCCATACCTTCCTCTTCCTCTAGGATTAAAAAATCTTCCTCTACCACGACCTCGGGCATGGTGGTCTCTTATGTCTCCTTGACTTCTTTGAGGTTGATCTTGATGAAATCTTCCACCTCTTCCTCTTCTTCCACGGCCTCGACCATGGAAACTTGTTTGACCTTTAAGATCACCTTTTTCTTGTAGTGTAAGATTTGTTTGAAGTACTTGCTCGATGGGTTTCTCCTCCATCCTTTTAGATAGCTTTTACTCATGTGCTTGTAAGAGCCCATGAGTTGCTCTATAGTCATCTCTTCTAATTCCTTTGATTCTTCAATGGCTACAACAATGAAGTCAAATTTTGCATCTAAAGAGCGCAAAATTTTCTCCATGATTCGAACATTAGTAATTTCTTCTCCATTTCTTTTCAATTGATTGACTATAGACATCAATCTTGAAAAATAATTAGAAATTGACTCCCCAGTTACCATTTTGAAAGATTCAAATTCAGACCTCAAAGATTGTAGCCGAATCTTTTTCACCTTTTCTGCTCCTTTATGTGCTGTATGCAATAAGTCCCATGCCTCCTTTGATGTTGCAGCTCCAGCGATAATCTCGAATGTGCCTTCATCTACACTTTGGTATAGTGTGTAGAGAGCCTTCTTGTCTTTCTTTTTTGACTCCTTATGTTGCTTTCTTTGCTCTTGTGTGAGCATTGCTTCACCTTCGGTCGGCTCCATGTAGCCGTCTTCTACAAGATCCCAAACATCAAAGGATCAAAGCAAAGCCTTCATTTGGATACTCCAGTTGTCATAGTTGTCTTTGGTGAGTTTGGGTATTTGGGATTGAACAAAGTTCATGGAGGCCATGGATCTTTTGTGGCTCTGATACCAAATTTGTTGGAAGAGGAGAAGATATTTTCTTTTGGGCAAATTTCTGGATTCTTTCTATTTTTTCATGCTGAAACGTGAAAGGATACATGGCCTTTTATAATTACAAAATGACTCTTGGTCTTCCACAATACTTAATTGTGGATAGCAACTTCCTATGCAATAACAGCAACTTCCTATGCAGCAAAAATAGCAGCAACTTCCTATGCAGCAATTAAATAACAACAACTTCCTATGCAGCAATTAAATAACAACAACTTCCTATGCAGCAATTTTCAATAATCAAGTTTAGTTTCCAACACGGATCGGTCTGCAGCTGGTTTGGTTGTTTAGATTCGAATCATCTCCGTTTCTTCTGGAATCCCAACCCGCCAGCTTTAGCTTTCTCGTGTGGCGATGCGGGGGTGCTTTCGCTTCGGTGCGACTGCGATGTCGTCCCCCGCCGCTCATCTGTGCTCTTCATCATTCCTCTCTTCTCTTCCGCTTCTTTGAAACACCAACCCCAGTCTCTCTGCCTCGCCCCCCTCCGATCGCAGGTGCTTCGATGAATTTCTCTTCGCCTGCCCCGCCCGCCGCCATGGCTGCGACATCTCTCTCTGCTGCTACCGGTGGTCGGATCAAAGTCCAGAATCCTATCGTCGAGATCGATGGTGTGTGATTGCCCTCCCCACTCTTTCTTCCCTTTTAGTTTTTAGAACCATAATATTTGTTTCTTTCTTTCTTTACTCCCTCCATAGGGGATGAGATGGCGAGGGTCATCTGGAAAATGATAAAGGAAAAGGTGACTCCCTCCCTCGCTCCTTCGCTTTCGTTCTTGATATCAGGGACTGCCAGATGTATCCTTTTCTAATGGATGCTTGCTCGATCGCAGCTTATATATCCGTATTTAGATTTGGATATCAAGTATTTGATCTGGGGATCTTGAATCGAGATGCCACCGACGACAGGGTAACAGTTGAAAGCGCGGAAGCCACCCTCAAGTGAGCTTCTTTATCCCTCCATCATTTTTCCTTTTCTTTACTTATTTTATTTTATTTTATTTTTCCTTTTTATTTTTTACTTTTTAATAACTTGCTATCTGTTCATGGTTTTGGATCTTCTTTCTTCTTCTATAGGAATAAGAGAGGCACTTCATGTTGGGGAATTTCGTATGTTATATATGAATTATAAAATAAATATGAATTTAATTCCCAAAGCCCAAGATCCTTAGGGAAGATAAAATAAATACAATTTAATTCCCAAAGCCCAAGATCCTCAGGGAATAGATTCAGTTAACAAGAAATAATACATGATTATAATAATAGATCATACATGTGTTCTTTATTAGGGACAAAAAATAACACATGATTATAATAATAGATCATACATGTGATCTTTATTAGGGATGATGCATGATGAAGCCGGTAAACGATGAAATCGGTAAACGATTTACCATTAGCCGTCCACGGCCTCTAATAGTGATCCACGCGAAGATCTTTAGATGATGTTCTCTCAGGATTGGATGATAACCTTCTTGCGCCTCTTTTCTTTTCAAATCTTGATCAATCAAGAGAGAAAGGAACGTCTTAAAGAGAGAAAGGATATTTTAGAGAGAGAAAGGAGGTGTTAGGCATCCAAGAGAGAGAGAAGAGAGGAGTTCGGTGTGTCACTAGAAGGGGGTATTTCTCTTCCTTTTATACATGAAAAAGAGGTTGTGTGGTTTCATAAAAAAAGGATTTTATCACAACCACCTAACTATTCAACCTTATCAAGTTGATAACAATTATCCTAACAAATTTAGGATATTTTCTATCATGATAATGTTAAGATTACAACCACCAAACCACATCCCTAAAAATTAGGAAATTGGTTATCCCATGAAACCAACGTCGCAACCTTGAATTTGGCTTCATGAGAACACCCCAAATCATGGGGTTCACTCCTCCATGACGTGGAGATGGGTCATGTCCATCACATGGGCATGGATCCATCCTCCATGTGGCATGATCTCAGCCCTCGGTTTAATTGGGTTTCCATGAATCAAATCATGCCATCATATGGACCCAATTAAATACCATATTATTAATCTTAATTAATCTAAGACATCCATCACATGGATCAAGCCTAATTAATGGATTTCATATGTACATCTCATGTACAAAAGGTCTCTCTTTTGAACAAAAAATTCTTTTCTCTATAATGAATCATATTCATCAATTTCATGTTCTCTTATTAAGATTGAGTCAAACATAATCCTAATTTATTGGTTATCTAATTTGAATTAAGTCCAACTTAATACCCATTTTAACTTCATCCAAAATCTTCTTAATGCGTGTGACCCATTAGGTCCCTTGACACGTTGGTAATAATCATGTCCCTAATATTGACCCTAAGGATGACTTGATCAACACCTTGTCCAAGTTTATTTAATCATGATAGCAAATATCCCTAATCATGCCATCCTATTGGTTTATTTAACCAAATCAACTCTTTGATTAAGTCAAAGAATCCATGATTATAGATCATGAGCGGCCTCTAGCAAAGCATCATGACCACCCAAGTGTTAAGGGTTTGTTGACGTGGTCATCAACACCTGTCCATGAACGGTTACCGTATATTCAATCCCTTCATCACATATCCCAGATCAATCAGTGGTATGGAATGTGTCAACCATATAATTTATCTTTATTTACTTGATCTCAGAAAAATTGACTCATATGAATTAGAACTTCGAAACTATTTCGAATTCCAACTCAACCTTACAAGGATTTAACAGTCAATTTAATCCATCAAGTGGCCGTGGGATATAACCCTTTCTATCAAGGGAGACGAATCCTGTCTTGATCAAAACCACCTTCATGTGCTTCATATTATACCCAATCGACACCATATTTTCCATCCGTGGCTAGAGCGACGTTTGCATGTCGTCAAAGCATGATATTCCACACATAAGGTGCAATGAAGATCTCAAGTCAAAGGATCACTCACACCACCGTCATCAAAGATCAACCATCGACACTATATAGAATATCCATATGGGATCTCTGTGCGGGTCATCCAATATATCGTTACAATAACAAACATCTACACACCATATCCAAGTATCTTCATACTTCAGCTTGCAAGATCAGCTGCACACCATAAGGGTAAAGATATGCAATGTGTGCTAGTCTCAACAGCGTTCGATAGTGTCCAATCCTATCTACGCATCGAATAGGGAAGTTAAAGAATCGAACCATAATGTGCAATTTTGGATCTCACAATTTGTAATCTCTATTACAAATTCCATATGCATAGTTCGCATTCTTTTAGACTTTATCTCACAGAAAAAATATATCTAATATATATATAAATACCTAGATAGATAAAGAAACCAATAAATTTGATTTGCATTCATAAAGAAATGTGTACAAACTAGCATCTTATCCAATTGGATCTAGGGCACACACTAACAATCTCCCACTTGCACTAGAGCCAATCACCCATGTATCTAATACCAAGTGACTCAGCATGACTATCATGCTTCTGCTGCGGCAGGACTTTAGTGAACAGATCAGCAATATTGTCATCCATGGGGACTCGTTCTATTTTTATATCATTTCGTCCAATGATTTCTCTAATTACATGATATCTTCTAAGTACATGTTTGGACCTCTGATGAGACCTTAGCTTCTTGGCTTGCGCAATAGCTCCATTGTTATCACAATACAAGAATATTGGATTAACAATGCTTGGAACCACTCCAAGTTTAGTGATAAACTTTTTAATCCAAACTGCTTCTTTAGCTGCATCTGATGCTGCAATGTACTCGGCTTCAGTTGTAGAGTCGATGGTCGTCTCCTGCTTGGAACTCTTCCAGCTGACTGCACCACCATTGAGTGTGAACACATAGCCTGATTGTGATTTGTAATCATCTCCATCAGACTAAAAACTAGAATCGGTGTAACCTCGAACTATAAGATCGAGTCCTCCATAAACCAAGAACATATCCTTAGTTCTTCGCAAGTACTTAAGGATATTCTTGACTGCCATCCAATGTTTCTCACCAGGATTTGCTTGATATCTACTCGTGATACTCAAGGCATAAGAAACATCAGGCCTCGTACATAGCATCGTATACATAATGGATACAATTGCTGATGCGTATGGTATCCTATCCATGTACTCTCTTTCTTTTGGGTCTTAGGACTCATGTCCTTGGAGAGATGTACACCATGCGACATTGGCAGGAATCCCTTCTTGGATTCCTCCATGCTAAACCGCTTTAGCATCTTCTCTATGTACGTGGATTGGGTCAATCCAAGCAACCTTCTAGATCTATCTTTATAGATCTTTATACCAAGTATATAGGCTGCTTCTCCCAAATCCTTCATGGAGAATTTACCTAACAACCAATCCTTCACTTCTTAAAGGAAGGATACATTGTTTCCTATTAATAATATGTCATCCACATATAATATCAAAAAAATAATATCACTCCCACTAACCTTCTTGTACACACATGGATTATCTCGTTTTTGATAAAATCAAACTCTTTGATTGTCACATCAAATTGGATGTTCCAACTTCTAGAGGCTTGCTTAAGTCCATAAATAGACCTTTGTAGCTTGCACACTTTCTTAGGATCTATGGATTCAAAACCCTCTGGTTGTGTCATATACACATCCTCCTCTAAATTTTCATTTAGGAAGGCAGTCTTGACATCCATCTGCCAGATCTCATAGTTAAAATATGCTGCTATTGCAAGCAAAATCCTTATGGACTTATGCATGGCTACAGGTGAAAAGGTTTCATCTAAGTCAACACCTTGTCTTTGCTTGTAACCTTTTGCAACTAGCCTTGCCTTATAGGTAATCACATTACCATCCATGTCGGTCTTCTTCTTGAAAACCCATTTCACCCAATGGGTTTTACCCCTTTAGGTGGATCAACCAAGGTCCATACCTGGTTGTCATACATGGAGTCCATCTCAGATTTCATGGCCTTAAGCCATCTCTTAGAGTCAATATTAAACATTGCCTCCTTGTAGTTGGTAGGCTCATCATCCTCTATAAGAAATGCATATTTCTTAGGGATGCGAATTATCCTACTAGATCTACGTAGTTGGTGTGTACTTGGAGCCACCTGTTGCTTTTCATGCAACGTCTGCCTGAATGTGGGTTGAGTCTCCTGCTCAACTCCCACTATATTCGGCATATGCTCCATTCCATCTAATGGGTCAATATTAATTTGTGGTTCTTGAGCTTCACTAAGTTCAATCTTACTCCCACTACCCATTGTGAGAATCTCATTCTCTAGAAATATGGCATGTCTTGAGACAAACACCTTTTTCTCAAGTGGGTGGTAGAAGTAATATCCTTTTGTTTGTTTTGGATATCCCACAAAATTACATTTATCAGATCTAGCTTCTAGCTTGTCTAATTCATTACGCTTCACATAAGCGTAACAGCCCCAAACCCTTAAATGATTAAGGGATGGTTTCTTTCCATACCATATCTCATAGGGAGTGGAGTTGACCGATTTAGATGGAACTCGGTTTAAGGTATATTCGGCAGTTTCTAGCGCATAACCCTAAAATATTTTTGGAAGATCTGCAAGGCTCATCATGGAATGTACCATATCTAACAGTGTACGATTTCTCCTTTCTGACACACCATTATGCTGTGGTGTACCAGGAGGAGCCCATTGAGGAAGAATTCCATTCTCCTTCAAATAATCTATGAACTCATGGCTTAAGTATTCACCACCTCGATCTGATCGAAGTATCTTAATACTCTTGTCATTTTGTTTTTCTAATTCACATCTAAATTCTTTGAACTTTTCAAAGGCTTCAGATTTGTGCTTCATCAGATATACATAACCATATCTACTATGGTCATCTATGAACGTGATGAAATAAGAAAAACCTCCTATGGCTTGAATGTTGATGGGACCACATACATTCGAATGTACTAAACCCAAACATTCAGTTGCTCGCTCGCCTTTTCCGGTAAAAGGTGACTTGGTCATCTTGCCAAGTAAGCATGACTCGCATTCCTCAAACGATTCCCAATCGAATGAGCCCAAGTATCCATCTTTATGTAACTTCGTTAAATGAGTTTCATTTATATGGCCTAAACGACAATGCCATAGGTATGAATCCCTAGAATTATTTGATTTTAATCTTTTTGATTCAATATTGAGAATAGGGGCTTGAAGATTAAGAACATAAATTCCGTTGAACAATTCAGCAGAACCAAAGAACATTTTGTTCCGAAAAATAGAAATACCATTATTTCAATTTCAAAAGAATACCCATTCATTACTAAACATGAAACTGATATGATATTCTTTATTATGTTCGACACAAAGTAACAATTACTAAGTTCTATTTCAAGCCCTATGGGCAAAGATAAAAAGCAAATTCCTACAGCTAATGCAGCAACCTTTGCTCCATTTCCCATGCGCAGAATCACTTCATCCTTTCTCAGTCTTCCACTATTTCTTATCATCTGCATATTAGTACAAATATGAGACCCACAACTGGTATCCAATACCTAAGTGGAATAAGAAGTAATAGAAGAATACATCTCAATTATGAATGTACCTGATGTTGAAGCATCAGTATGCTTCTTTTCTTTTAGACTTGCCAAATAAGCCCTGTAGTTACGCTTCCAGTGCCCATCCTTATTACAGAAGTGACATTTTCCTTTGGCTGCATCCATCTTGGCTATATTCTTCTTAATGCCTTTTGTTCGCTTGGTTGTCTTGGCCTTTTGGGCCTTATTCTTCTTTAGACGCTTCTTTTGAGTGCCTGAAGATTCTACAACCATCAATTGCCCTTTATCCTTTTTAATGCTAGGCTCAGCATTAGTCAGCATATTTGCAAGCTCTAGCAATGTAGCCTCAAGTCTATTCATGTTGAAATTCAACACAAAATGCGAATAGCTAGGAGGCAATGACTGTAAAACCAAGTCGATACTCAGTTCATGGTCCATTACGAAACCCAATCGCGCTAACTTCTCAATCAAATTGATCATTTTCAGCACGTGTTCACCCACTGATGAACCCTCAGTCATTTTGCACTGAAACAGCTCTTTGGAGGTTTGAAACCTCTCATAGCGAGATTGTGCACCAAACAACTCTTGCAGGTGCATCAAAATCTCATGAGCATTTAAATGCTCATGCTGTTTTTGAAGATCTGGTGACATAGATGCCAACATCAAGCATGTGGTCATCTCTTCAACATCTCTATGTCGATTATATGCCAGAAGAACTTCATTTGAAGCATTTGCAGGTGGGACCTCTGGTGCTGCCTCATCAAGGATATATAGGATTTTCTTAGATCGTAGAAGAATCTTGATATTCCTTATCCAATCAGAAAATTAGGTCTGGTTAGCTTGTTGGATTCTAGGATACCTCTGAGATTGATGTTCACACTCATGGTGTCTCTAATAACTGGAAAAAAAATAGAACGAGTCAATTATTATGAATGCAAATCATCGATTTAATATGGAAATATTAACATTTTAATTAAATCGATTTCTCCCACTATTTTATCGAGCTCAATAGCCCTCTCTATTAATCTCAAAAAATTATCAAATAATTTTTTAGTGGGCTAGGACCCTTAAATTGACTTACCTTGACCTTGGCTATGGCACAACAAATCTTAGTAAGCCAAATTAGGTAGATTTGTATCAATCACATCAAATATGACTCCTAGATCATTTAGGGGACATTGCCTTGTCAATCACATCTGTGATCACCCTAAGCATTGCCTCTAGATTAGACTGACCTTGACTATGGCCAATTATGCCAGATAACCTAGTTAACTCAACCCATTGTTCCCAAATCAACTCCTCATAGGTTCACTTGATCTTGGCTATGGCACAACAAATCTCATGCCCTAATGATTTTGTATCATGTGAACAATGGAAGGCTAATGACTTAATATTCGTGGAGGGATTTAGCGCATTTAGGTCCCATCATGCATGTACAACATTTGTATCATGCTAGGTTACTACATATCCTATATGTGAATTTTAGATTAATTTCAATTAACCTAAATTTCATAAGATCCAATCTTATGATTGGGATTCCTAATCAAATTAGGATCCTGATCACTATCTAATATGGGAACCCTAATCATGTGATCAAATCAATTGCTACCATCCTAATTAACCTTAATTGATCTAATCAATTAAGAGCTTTCCTTAACAATGGCCAGATCAGCTGATCAATGGGGTCCTATTTAGCATACCCTTCGATCCCATTGAATGGGTTTTTCAGGCAGCGAATGGAGCAATTAAAAACCATGATCGCACCTTTCTAGACACCATTGGAGTTAAGCCCAATTGATTTGATTAATTATGGAATCATAGGATCAAACAATGATATGGTTAAATCTAATTTTTCTTAAACCTTATCATCTACTACACATTATGATAAGATAAGATAGTGATCTTTAGGGATTTATGATAAGTGTCAAATATTTTATAACAATTTATTTTATATATTGTCTTATCATTATCTGTTATAATAAATTTATTTTCATCACATGAAAATCCTAATTGGTCTCTATCATAACATCCCTAACATGATAACATGTCAAAATTTAAAATTTTAATTTTAATCTTGATTATCATGTTATCATGATATTATTATTTTAGACTTTAATCACGTTATTTATCATGTCAAAATTAAATTCTGAACATGATATGTTAAATTTCAGCCTTTATGATTATGTCATACATAAATTATAATTTTTAATTTTTAACATGATCAAATCTAAATAATTCACATTTATTATCATATAATAAACTTATTAAATATTTAATCTTCATCAATATAATTATTTCAGATTTTAATCATATTATTTATCATGTCAAAATTAAATTCTAAACATGATATGTTAAATTTCAGCCTTTATGATTATGTCACACATAAATCATAATTTTTAATTTTTAACATGATCAAATCTAAATAATTCACATTTATTATAATATAATAAACTTATTAAATATTTAATCTTCATCATATGGCAATATTTATATTTTACATCGCATGTAAAATTTAGATCTATGTTTATAAAAACTAAACTCAGGTAATCTATCAAATTAACTGAATTTGAAGCCTGAGGATGCTCTGATACCACTATTGGGGAATTTCGTATGTTATATATGAATCAAATTCATATAACATGCAGCGGAAGATAAAATAAATCTAAATTTAATTCCCAAAGCCCAAGATCCTCAGGGAACAGATTCAGTTAACAAGAAATAAGACATGATTATAATAATAGATCATACCTGTGTTCTTTATTAGGGATGATGCCCGATGAAGCCGGTAAATGATTTACTACTAGCCATCAATGTGTCCGGCCTCTAATGGTGATCCACGCGAAAATCTTTGGATGTTGTCCTCTCAGGATTGGATGATAACCTTCTTGCGAGGGGTGCTAGCGCCTCTTTTCTTTTTAATTGATTTTTCCAAATCAAAAAGGATTTCTTGATCAAGATCAAATCTTGATCAATCAAGAGAGAGAAAGGGACGTCCTAGAGAGAGAAAGGATGTTTTAGAAATTAAGAGAGAGAAAGGAACGTCCTATAGAGAGAATGGATGTTTTAGAGAGAGAAAGGATGTGTTAGGCATCCAAGAGAGAGAAGAGAGGAGTTCGGTGTGTCACTCGAAGGGGGTATTTCTCTCCCTTTTATACATGAAAAGGAGGTTGTGTGGTTCCATAAAAAAAGAGATTTTATCACAACCACTTAACCATTCAACCTTATCAAGTTGATAACAATTATCCTAATAAATTTAGGATATTTACTATCATTATAATGTTAGAATTACAACCACCAAACTACATCCCTAAAAATTAGGAAATTGGTTATCCCATGAAACCAACATCGCAACCTTGAATTTGGCTTCATGAGAATGCCCCAAATCATAGGGTTCACTCCTCCATGATGTGGAGATAGGTCATGTCCATCACATGGGCATGGATCCATCCTCCACGTGGCACGATCTCAGCCCTCGGTTTAATTGGGTTTCCATGAATCAAATCATGCCATCATATGGACCCAATTAAATACCATATTATTAATCTCAATTAATCTAAGCCATCCATCACATGGATCAAGCCTAATTAATGGATTTCATATGTACATCTTATGTACAAAAGGTCTCTCTTTTGAACAAAAAAATCTTTTCTCTATAATGAATCCTATTCATCAATTTCATGTTCTCTCATTAAGATTGAGTCAAACCCAATCCTAATTTATTGGTTATCTGATTTGAATTAAGTCCAACTTAATTCCCATTTTAACTTCATCCAAAATCTTCTTAATGTGTGTGACCCATTAGGTCCCTTGACACGTTGGTAATAATCATGTCCCTAATATTGACCCTAAGGATGACTTGATCAACACCTTGTCCAAGTCAATTCTTTAACCAAATTAACTCTTTAATTAAGTCAAATAATCCATGATTATAGATCATGAGCGGCCTCTAGCAAAGCATCATGACCACCCAAGTGTTAAGAATTTGTTGACGTGGTCATCAATACCTATCCATGAACGATTACCGTACGATTCAATCCCTTCGTCACATATCCCAGATCAATCAGTGGTATGGAATGTATCAACCATATAATTGATCTTTGTTTACTTGATCTCAGAAAAATTGACTCATATGAATTAGAACTTTGAAACCATTTCAAATTCTAACTCAACCTTGCAAGGATTTAATAGTCAATTTAATCCATCAAGTGGCCGTAGGATATAACCCTTTCTATCAAGCGAGATCCTGTCTTGATCAAACACCACCTTCATGTGCTTCATATTATACCCAATCGACACCATATTTGCCACCCGTGGCTAGAGCGACGTTTACATATCGTCAAAGCATGATATTCCACACATAAGGTGCAATGAAGATCTCAAGTCAAAGGATCACTCGCACCACCGTCATTAAAGATCAACCATCGATACTATATAGAATATCCATATGGGATCTCTGTGCGGGTCATCCAATGTATTGTTACAATAACGAACATCCACACACCATATCCAAGTATCTTCATACTTCAGCTTGCAAGATCAGTTGCACACCACAAGGGTGAAGATATGCAATGTGTGCTAGTCTCAACGGCATTCGACAGTGTCCAATCCTATCTACGCATCGACTAGGGAAGTTTAAAGAATCAAACCATAATGTGCAATTTTGGATCTTACAATTTGTAATCTCTATTACAAATTTCATATGCATAGTTCGCATTCTTTTGGACTTTATCTCATAGGAAAAATATATCTAATATATATATATATGAAAAATACCTGGATAGATAAAGAAACCAATAAATTTGATTTACATTCATAAAGAAATGTGTACAAACTAGCATCTTATCCAATTGGATCTAGGGCACACACTAACACTTCCCACCCACTACGTTCTACTTAAGCTATTCAGGAATCCTTGGATTTGTCATGAAACTTATTTAAAACTGATAGCTCATGAAATATATATCTGATTTTTGTGGCACTCGACCGTTAAGGATTCTTGTCTTGTTCAATATTGTTGATTGAAGATTCATTTTCCATGCACGATCAACATTCCTGAATCTTGATTACAAACATGCATCCCAAATACATAATTTTGATCTCTGTCCTATCTTCTAAAACTTCCATTATCTGATCAGATATGCAACTTTTGCTTCTTTTCCACCTTCGTATCTTTCAAATCTTCTTTACAGATATGTAATTTTTTTACCTGCAGGTATAATGTTGCTGTGAAATGTGCCACAATAACGCCTGGTAGGGAATTTTGTTCCCCATCCGTCCTTACTTTCTTTATATGTTATTTTAACTATTGAAAAATCCAATTCTCCTCTCTTCACTGTAAATAAGTTTATTTTCTAACCATTAACTATTAATCATGCAAGCTTTGTATTGCCTGAGTGTTTTCTTTTTATGTTTTGTGGTGCGATGATATCAAATAGCTAGATTTGAATCATAGAATGTAAGATGTGCATAAGAATAGGATATCGTTTTTTTCTGTTAGCGTTTCCTTTTATGTGGTCCACGTAAATATATGATTGATTTATCATTTATTTATTCTAAATGATAATTATGATATCTGATTTTATCATATATTTAAATTTAAGTGATAATAATGGTTTAATAAAGCTAATTTCGGTTTATCTTTTGGGAAGTTGTTATCTGATAACCTCTTTTTTGGAAAGAGAAACTTATCCTATTATCAGATTGGTCCTTTGACCATCAAAGCAAATAAGGAAGAGAATTAGGAAAGAGAATTAGGAAAGAGGAATGTTAACCGTCTTTCGTCAATAAATATCAATGATCAAGGTACGCATTCTTGGTTTATGTTTTTATGTAAAAATCATTTAATGTTTTTATGTAAAAATCATTTATTCTTGACCATTATGTTTATTAAAGAAGATCCTATTACATGTGGTATCAGTGCCATGATTAAAGAATTTATGATTTTTATTATGAATAAAGTTATTAGAATAGCATAATGTTAAAGGTGAATATTACGTCACTCTTTGGTTCTTTAAATCATTATCTTCTTTTTATTTTTATTACCTTTTTGATCTTCTAAAGATAAAGAACGTACAAAATTAAAGAACCGTTTCACAAAGCCGTTTCTTTCCCTTTTCGACGTGAGATTCCATCAACGTTGCTGTCAAGGAGAAAGTAAGGAGCATGACATGGGATTTAATGTTAAGAACGTTGCTGTTAAGAAGCTCAAGAGCGCTGGTGTCGTCCGATGAGGATCCGAAGATTGTGATGTGCCCAGCATCACTCGAGCTTGGTACCCTTTGGTTTTTCAATCCCACTGTCTCAAGTTCAAACCCCCGTGAGGGTGGTTTTATTGTTCCGGTTTTTGCTCCTCTGTTCCGATTTTTGTTCCACTTCCGATTTTATAGCTTACGGCATGGGAGTTAAAATCAGCGGACATTAAAATGAATAGGTTTTTAAAGAGGCTGGCTGGTTCACGGCTGTTAAAGAGGCTGGCTGGTTCACGGCTGTTAAAGAGAGGCTGTTAAAGAGAGAAAAATGAACGTGGCCTGTTCACGGAACGTGGCCTCTCCGGTCTCTCTGTTAGAGAGAGAAAAACAGTGGCCTCTTCTTTATAAAAAAAAACCACTTCGCTTACGGTTTTTCTGCTTGGTGCAAGGTTGTCAATTTCGTTTCAGATTATATTTCGGTTTAGCTTATGAAACGAAATATTTCGGTATCGGATCGTTTGGGTGTTTCATTTCGGAATATATATATATAATAAAATTATTTATAATTTATATTCTTTATAAATAATAATAACAACTTAAAAATAAAGAGTTTAAGTTTTTAAGAGTTTGAAATATATATATATATAATGAAAAATTTATTCATAATTCATATTCTTCATAAATAATAATAATAATATAAAAATAAAGAGTTTGAGTTTTTAAAAGATGCGACCGTGGGGAAGGGTAACTAGAATTTTTTTTGTTATTATATATATATATATATTTTAAAATGGAGATATGGTAACTAGGATTTTTTAATATTATATATATATATATATATATAAAATGGTTCTGAAAGGTTTAATAATTCACAAATTGGTCTTCAAAACATATTTTACCGAAACGGTCGAAACATACCGAAACGGCCGAAATAAGCCGAAACGCATCGAAACGGCCGAAAAATCTTTCGAAACGAAACATAGTACTTATCTTTTCGGATAAGCTACCGAAATGAAACGTCTCAGCCGAAACGGCCGAAACGAAACGAAATTGACAACTTTGGCTTGGTGGCCTCTCCGGTCTCTCCGTTAAAGAGAGAAAAACAGTGGCCTCTTCTTTTTTTAAAAAAAAAAAACCACGTCACTTACGGTTTTTCTGCTTGGTGTGGCCTCTCCGATTTTTCTGTTAAAGAAAGAAAAACAGTGGCCTCTTCTTAAAAAAAATAAATAAATAAAAATAATATTTTAGTAAAATTATATGGGTACACTTAAGTTTCTAGTATTCACGTAATATATTATCATTAATTAAATTTGATGTCTATATTATGTAATTTGTTAGTCACCAATGTGCTCAATTTGAAAGTTTATATGTATCAAATTTAATTAAATAATTTAATTACTCATAATTATGTGATGTTTATAAATGAATGACATAATTATTTAATGTTATGAGTATATTGAAGTTCATTGATTATAAATATTTAAGGGTCGTCCAAAGGTTGACTAGTTATTTTATAATTTATGAACATGATGTGGTTAATTAATATGCTTGGTTAGGTATGTTTAGCATATCCAAAGATAGCAAACATATCTAATTTGAGTATATATAATTGCCAACTATGTAAAATTGAAATTAAGCATCAATTATGTTTATTGTTGTATATTGTTATATCACCCAAAGGAGAACTTCAATATGCACTTATTGTTTACTTGATGGAATATGAATAATATTATGTGAGCATGTTTTCTATATTTGTAGCAACTATTCCTGTTTCTCTTCATTCACAATCTATGTCTATTCAAACTTTTAAAGGACTTAATTTCTCTGAATGGCGCGAACAAGTTTAGTTTCATCTTGGTGTTCTGGATCTTGATTTGGCACTCATAAATGAGAAACCCACTGACTCTAGCAGTGTTGAACAGAGGTCTTTTCATAAGTTTTGGGAAAGATCAAACAGACTTAGCCTGATGTTCATGCGAATGACTGTAGCAAACAATATCAAGTCCACAATTCCTGCTACTGAAAGTGCTAAGGAATTTATGAAGTTTGTGGAAGCGCGTTCCCAATCTGACTCTGCTGATAAGTCACTTGCTGGGACATTGATGAGTACTTTAACCAACATTAAGTTTGATGGTTCTCGTACTATGCATGAGCATGTTGTTGAAATGATAAACATAGCAGCAAGACTAAAGACTATGGGATTGGAAGTGAATGAAAATTTTCTTGTGCAATTCATTATCAATTCCTTGCCTCCTGAGTATGGTCCATTTCACATGAGTTATAACACTATGAAGGATAAGTGGAATGTGAATGAACTACAAAGTATGCTCATTCAATAGGAAGCAAGAATTAAGAAACATGGAAATCATTCTATTAATCTCATGGGTCAACAAGGAGCTGGAAAGAAATCAAAGAAATATAAGAAAGGAAAGAGCAAGCAACGACCACTAAACATAAATGGGTCATCTGCTCAAATCCACAAGTAGGAACAAAAGAATGATAAGTGTCACTTTTGCAAAAAAGCATGAACACCATCAGAAAGATTGCCTGAAACGTAAGGCATGGTTCGAAAAGAAAGGTAAGCCTACGGCTTTTGTATGTTTCGAATCAAACCTAATAGAAGTTCCTTATAATACTTGGTGGATTGATACTGGTTGTACCACTCATGTTTCTAATACGATACAGGGATTCCTTACGATCCAAACCATAAATCCAAATGAAAGCTTTGTCCCAATGGGAAACAGAGTCAAAGTTCCAGTTGAAGCTGTTGGAACCTATCGTTTGATTCTAGACACTGGACATCATTTAGATCTTTTTCAAACAATTTATGTCCCTTTTATTTCTCATAATTTAGTTTCTTTATCCAAACTTGACTCAGTTGGATATTCTTTTAAATTTGGAAATGGATGTTTTAGTTTGTTTAAACACAATCATCTTATTGGTTCTGGTATTCTTTCTGATGGTTTGTACAAATTTAAGCTTGATAGTCTTTTTGCTGAGACATTGTTAACCTTGCATCATAATGTTGGTACTAAACGTGGTTTAGTAAATGAACAATCAGCTTACTTGTGACATAAACGTTTGGGTCATATATCCAAAGAAAGAATTGTAGATTAGTAAAGAATGAAATCCTTCCCGATTTAGATTTTACTGATCTTAGGATTTGTGTGGATTGTATTAAAGGAAAACACATAAAACAGACAATCAAGAAAAGTGCCACAAGAAGTAAATAGCTCCTTAAAATTATACACACTGATATATGTGGGCCTTTTGATGTTCCATCTTTTGATGAAGAAAAGTATTTTATCACCTTTATTGATGATTTTTCACGTTATGGCTATGTCTATTTATTGCATGAAAAATCTCAATCGGTAAATGCTCTAGAAGTGTTTATCAATGAGGTTGAAAAATAACTAGACAGAAAAGTGAAAATTGTTAGGTCTAATATTATGGAAAGTATAATGAATCTGAATAATGCCCTGGTCCATTTGCCAAATTCCTTGAAAAGCATGGCATATGTGCTCAATACATAATGCCTGGAACATCAGAACAAAATGGTGTTGCAGAAAGGCGTAATCGAACTCTAATGGACATGGTTAGGAGTATGTTAAGCAATTCATCATTACCCTCATTATTGTGGATGCATGCTTTAAAGACTGTAATGTATTTGCTAAATAGGGTTCCTAGTAAGGCAGTTCCAAAGACTCCTTTTGAACTGTGGATGGGAAGGAAACCCATTTTGAGGCATTTATATGTTTGGGGTTGCCCAACGGAAGTAAGGATTTACAATCCACATGAAAAGAAGTTAGACTCAAGAACAACCAGTGGTTTCTTCATTGGTTATCTAGAAAGATCAAAAGGGTATAAATTTTATTGTCCTAACCATAGTACAAGAATTGTTGAATCTGGAAATGCAAGGTTCATTGAGAATAATAAAATTAGTGGGAGTTTGGAACCACATAAAGTGGAAATTCAAGAAGTTAAGGTGCAAGTTTCTTCACCTATAACTTCTTCTCAAGTTGTTGTTCCTAGAGTTGTTGAACCTTTTAATAACTTTCAAGAACAACAAATTAATGATCAAACACTACAGAATGATGATATTACTAATGAACTTGCAATAAATGAACCCAATGAAGTAGCATTAAGAAGGTCTCAACGACAAAGAAGAACCGCTATTTCTGATGATTATGTAGTTTATCTACAAGAATCAGATTTTGATTTGGGTATTAATGATGATCCAGTTTCTTTTTCACAAGCCATGCAAAGTGTTAATTCATCTTAATGGTTAGATGCTATGCAAGATGAGTTAAAATCAATGGATTACAATGCAGTCTGAGATCTTGTTGAAATGCCTGAAGGTTGTAAAAGAGTTGGGTGTAAATGGGTCTTTAAGACCAAACATGACTCAAATGGCAATATTGAACGTTGTAAAGCCAGACTTGTTGCCAAAGGTTTTACTCAAAAATTTGGCATTGATTACACAGAGACCTTTTCTTCAGTCTCTAAGAAAGACTCATTTAGAATTATTATGGCACTGGTAGCTCATATGATTTAGAGTTGCATCAAATGGATATGAAAACCGCCTTTCTAAATGGGAGTTTGAATGAAGAAGTTTATATGGACCAACTTGAAGGTTTTTTATTTGAAGGAAAGGAACACATGGTGTGTAAACTGAAGAAGTCAATATACGGACTTAAGCAAGCTTCCCAACAATGGTATCTTAAGTTTAATGATACCATTACATCCTTTGGATTTAAAGAAAACACCGTTGATCGGTGTATATATCTGAAGGTCAGTGGGAGCAAAATCATATTTTTGATTCTGTATGTTGATGATATCTTGCTAGCTACTAATGACCTTGGCCTATTGTATGAGACCAAGAATTTTCTCTCTAAGAACTTTGAAATGAAAGATATGGGTGATGCATCCTATGTAATTGGAATCAAATATTTCGTGATAGATCATAAGGAATGTTAGGTTTATCTCAGAAGGCATATATTAATAAAGTTCTTGAGAAATTCAACATGAACAAATGCTCTGCAAGTGTTGTCCCAATTCAGAAGGGAGATAAATTCAGCCTTATGCAATGTCCAAAGAATGAATTGGAACGCAAACAAATGGAAGAAATACCTTATGCATCAATTGTTGGTAGCTTGATGTATGCTCAAACATGTACCAAGCCAGACATCAGTTTTGCTGTCAGGATGCTAGGCAGATATCAAAGTAATCCAGGAATAGATCATTGGAGAGCTGCAAAGAAGGTACTAAGGTATTTGCAAGGAACGAAGGATCACATGCTTACCTACAGAAGATCTAATGATCTTGAGGTCAAGGGATATTCAGACTCAGATTTTGCTGGATGTGTTGATACTAGAAAGTCTACATTTGGCTATTTGTTCCTTTTAGCTGAAGGAGCGATCTCATGGAAAAGTGCGAAGCAGTCTATCATTGCTGCATCTATTATGGAAGCTGAGTTTGTGGCATGCTTTAAGGCCACAATTCATAGTTATGGCTGCGAAATTTTATTTCAGGACTTGGGGTTGTCGACAGTATTGCCAAGCTGCTGAAAATTTATTGTGATAACTCCGCAGTAGTCTTCTTTTCTAAAAATGACAAGTATTCAAAGGGTGCTAAACATATGGAATTGAAATACTTTGCCGTTAAAGAAGAAGTTCAGAAACAAAGAGTGTCAATTGAACACATTAGCACCAATCTCATGATTGCAGATCCGCTGACTAAAGGGTTGCCGCCAAAGACATTTCATGAACATGTCGAAAGAATGGGCATTATTGAAAACTATTAGTGATGTTATGTTTGAAGCTTTAAGTTCCTTATGTATTTGACACTCTGAGCTCAATTAATTATTGTTTCTGAATTACTTATGGATCCTGTTTACTTATGCTAGTATATATACATAAATGAATTATGAGAATATTAACAGGATTTGTCTTTGATATAGACATCATTGTTAGACCTTATTGCAATTCCCATTATAGGTCATGTTAAGTATAGAACTAGTAATGTGATACATGAAAGGGAGTACATCGAAATAATAGCATACAACCGCCATGATCCTTATTAGTTTTTGCTTAATGATGATTTTATGTTTGACCAATATTATGAGGGATTAGCTTTTGTTATGCGCATTATGATTGATTATTAAACCAGTATGTTTAATATCTCACATGGGCCAAGTGGAGAATGTTAGCGTTTCCTTTTATGTGGCCCATGTAGATATATGATTTATCATTTATTTATTCTAAATGAGAATTATAATATCTGATTTTATCAGATATTTAAATTTAAGTGATAATGATGGTTTAATAAAGCTAATTTCCTATTGGTTTATCTTTTGGGAAGTTGTTATCTGATAACCTCTCATTGATGGAAAGAGAAACTTATCGTATTATCAGATTGGTCCTCTCTCTCCTATATATAAGTCTGTTTGACCATCAAAGCAGATAAGAAAGAGAATTAGGAAAGAGGGAGAAACTCAATCTGTTGTTAACAGTCTCTCGTTTCTCGTCAACAAATATCAATGGATCAAGGTACGCATCCTTGGTTTATGTTTTCATGTAAAAATCATTTATTCTAAGATCTTGGCCATTATGTTTATTAAAAAAGTTCCTTTTAATGGATCTTACATGTTCTACGTCCATAAGAAGAAACAAAGGAGGTACAACATGGACAAAATGCACTATAATAGGTCCCAAACTTTGCTATTGCCAACCTTCCCCCTCCCTCCAGTTTTCAAGACTGTGCCCTGTACTTTCCCCTATTCATCTTTCTTTGTCAGCAATTAAGGAAAATCTTCTTCTTCTTCTTCTTCTTCCTTTTAATGTGTGTGCGCGAGTGTGAAGACAATAGTGCAGGTAGAACTTCATTTTATAGAACTTTATACTAAATCCTCATGTGAAGGATTCCAGGATAGACTTCCACTTTGACAAGCAATCTTAATTAGAGAGAATTCAGCTTCTTCCTTGACATAAATGATTTGCAGGCACTCTGTTAATTAAATTGGATCAATTTGTTCTTTATGTTAACATGGAAATTATTTTTTTCATACCACTGTTGTAAACCATCATCATTTGACTGCAGTATTTGATGCATGGCTTAGTTACGATATGATTCTCTCTTTATTCACAACGCAGATGAAGCTAGAATGAAAGAGTTTAAGCTCAGGTCTATATGGAGGAGCCCCAATGGCACGATAAGGAACATCTTAAATGGTTTGTTCTATTTGCATTTTTAAAAAAAAAATATTTTGTGATATGAACATTGTATAAGGAATAGCTTTAGCTGACTAAGCAAATTATTTTCTCAATATTTCATAGCTTTTGCTTTTCTCACTTGAATTTGTTTGGATGTCTATCAAATGTTACACATGCTTTAACACTACAAGAAAATACTGAAATAGCGACACAAATTTAGCGACGCAATTATGCGTCGCTAAATTGCAACCACTTTGCGATGCCTCTGTGACAATAAAATATTGCGACGCAATTAGCGACGCATTAGCGACTAAATTAATCAGAAAATCAAAAAAAATTAAAATTTTAATATTGCGACGCAAATAATGCGTCGCAATATTTTTAAATTAATTTTTTATTAAATATAAATATCAAAAAAATATTGCGACGCAGCTCAGTGCGTCGCAATTTTTTAACAGAATTAAATATGTTAAATAGCGACGCATTAGCGATGCAATAAAATAGAAAATTAAAAAAATTATTTTTAATTTAGCGATGCACCAATTGCATTGCAAATAGTTTAAATGAAATTAAATTTTATAAAATTTAATTATCGGAAAAAAATATTGCAACGCAACACAGTGCGTCGCAATGTTTTTAAAAGAATTAAATATATTAAATTGCGACGCATTAGCGATGCAATAAACCAAAAAATTAAAAAAATTATTTTTAATTTAGTGACGCAACAATTGCGTTGCAAATAATTTAAATGAAATTAAATTTTTAAAGTATAAATATTTTAAAAAATATTGCGATGCAACTCAGTGCGTCGTAATGTTTTAAAAAAAATTAAATATTTTAAATAGCGACACATTAGCGATGCAATAAACTAGAAAATAAATTAAAATTATTTTTTTATTTAGTGACACAATAAATGCGTCGTAATTATTTTAAATAAAATTTAATTTTATAAAGTATAAATATGAGAAAAAATAATTGCGACGTAACACAGTGCGTTGCAATGTTTTTAAAAAATTAATTATGTTAAATAGCGACGCATTAGCAACGTAATAAGCTAAAAAATTAATTAGAAAAATTATGTTTTAATATAGCGACGCACTTGTTGCATCGTAATTATTATAAATAAAATTAATTTTTATATAATATAATTATCATATTAAAAAATTATGACGCAACCCTTTGTGTTGCAATATATTTAAAAAATTAATTATGTTAAATAGCGATCGGTCCAAAATCGATCGTGACCGATCGGAATAAGGGCATGGATCGATCGCAACCCTCGGATCGTCGTCGATCGAACCGATCGCCACGGTTCGAGATCGGTCGTGGCCGATCGGGATCAGGGCTTGGATCGATCGCAACCGTCGGATCGTCAGCGATCTCGAACCGATCGCATCGGTCCAAAATCGGTCATGGCCGATCGGGATGAGGGCTTGGATCAATCGCAACCGTTGGATCATTGCCGATCGGACCGATCGCCACGGTCCAAGATCGGTCGTGGCTGATCGGGATCAGGGCTTGGACCGATTGCAATCATCGGATCGCCAGCGATCTTGGACCGATCGCAACGGTCTGGGATCAGTCGTGGCCGATCGGGATCAGGGCTTGGATCCATCGCAACCGTCGGATCATCGCCGATCGGACCGATCGCCACGGTCCGAGATCGGTCATGGCCGATCGGGATCATGGCTTGGATTGATCGCAACCGTCGGATCGTCGCCGATCTCGGACGGATTGCAACTGTCCGAGATAGGTCGTGGCCGATCGGGATAGGGCTTGGATCGATCGCAACCGTCGGATCGCCAGCGATCTTGGACCGATCGCCACGGTCCGGGATCGGTCGTGGCCGATCAGGATCAGGGCTTGGATCGATCGCAACCGTCGGATCATCGCTGATCGGACCGATCGCCATGGTCCGAGATCGGTCGTGGTCGATCGGGATCACGGCTTGGATCGATCGCAACCGTCGGATCGTCTCCGATTGGACCGATCGCAACGGTCCGGGATCGGTCGTGGCCGATCGAGATCAGGGCTTGGATCGATCACAACCGTCGGATCTTTGCCGATCGGACCGATTGCCACGGTCCGAGATCGGTCGTGGCCGATCGGGATCAGGGCTTCGATCGATCGCAAACGTCGGATCGTTGCCGATCAGACCGATTGCCACGGTCCGGGATCGATCATGGCCGATCGGGATCAGGGCTTGGATCCATCGCAACCGTCGGATCGTTGTCGATCGGACCGATCGCCACGGTCCGAAATCGGTCATGGCCGATCGGGATCACGGCTTGGATCAATCGCAATCGTCAGATCATCATCGATCTCGGACGGATTGCAACTGTCCGAGATAGGTCATGGCCGATCGGGATCGCGGCTTGGATCGATCGCAACCGTTGGATCACCAGCGATGTCGGACCGATCGCATCGGTCTGGAATCGATCATGGCCGATTGGGATTAGGGCTTGGATCGATCGCAACCGTCGGATCATCGCTGATCGGACCGATTGCCACGGTCTGAGATCGGTCATGGCCGATCGGGATCATGGCTTGGATCGATCGCAACTGTCGGATCATCACCGATCTCGGACGGATTGCAACTGTCTGAGATAGGTCATGGTCGATCGGGATCACAGCTTGGATCGATCTCAACCGTTGGATCGCCAGCGATGTCGGACCGATCGCATCGGTCTAGAATCGGTCATGGCCGATCGGGATGAGGGCTTGGAAAGATCGCAACCGTCGGATCGTTGCCGATCGGACTGATCGCCACGGTCCGAGATCGGTCGTGGCCGATCGGGATCACGGCTTGGATCGATTGGAACCATCGGATCGCCAGCGATCTTGGACCGATCGCAACGGTCCGGGATCGGTCGTGGCTGATCGGGATCAGGGCTTGGATCGATCGCAACCGTTGGATCGTCGCCGATCGGACCGATCGCCACGGTCCGAGATCGATCGTGGCCGATCGGGATCACGGCTTGGATTGATCGCAACCGTCGGATCATCGCCGATCGGACCGATCGCAACGGTCCAGGATCGGTCGTGGCCGATCGGGATCAGGGCTTCGATCGATCGCAAACGTCGGATCACTTATAATTACTAAAAAAAAAGTTATGAAAAAGTTTTAAAAATATTATAAAATTATTGCGACGTCGTAGCGACGCATTTTAGAATAAAAATTAAACAATATTGCGACGCAATGTATGCGTCGCAATATTTTTAGTAAATATAATTTTTATCTGTATTAATAAATAAAAAAATATAATATTACGATGCATAATTTGCATCGCAATTATTTTTAAATAAATATCTAATTATAAATATTAAAAATTATTGCGATGTCATATTACGTCGCAATTATTATCATAAATTATTAATATTATCATTAATAAATAATTAATAATTTTTGTGACTCCGTTGCGACGCATTTTAGGAAAAAAATAAACAAATATTGCGACGAAATATATGCATCGCAATTATTTTTAGTAAATACAAAATTTTTTAGTATTAATAAATAAAAGAAATATAATATTGCGACGCATAAGTTGTGTCGCAATGTTTTTAAAATAAATTTATGTAATTAAAAATTTTATAAAATGTATTGCGACGCCATTTTTTGTCACAATTATTAACATTAATTATAAATATTATCATTTATAAATATTAAAAAATTATTGCGACACCTTAGCGACCCAGTTTAAAAAAATAGAAACAAATATTGCGACGAAATATATGCGTCGCAATTATATATGATTTTTATCAGTATTAATAAATAAAAGAAATATAATATTGCGACGCATACATGCGTCGCAATATTATTAAAATACATATAGCTGATTAAAAATATTAAAAAATTATTGCGACGCAATTTTTCATCGCAATTATTATCATAAATTTAAATATTATCATTTAAAAATATTTAAAAATTATTGCGACGCACTGCTTGCGTCGCAATTATTGTAATAAGTTTTTATTTTAATCATTTAAAATATTAAAAAAATATTGCGACGCCTTAGCGACATAATTTTAGAAAATAAAAATAATTTTTCCGCCGGATGTTGGC
The DNA here is from genome assembly GCA_900491605.1 of Calamus simplicifolius. Lineage (NCBI taxonomy): Eukaryota > Viridiplantae > Streptophyta > Magnoliopsida > Arecales > Arecaceae > Calamus > Calamus simplicifolius. The sequence goes on along the minus strand of UESW01004829.1, from coordinate 341,936 downwards.
GCCAAGTTAGCGACGCATTTATTGGCGTCGCTATTTTTCATAAAATTATAATAAAACCATATTAACGATGGATTAGCGACGCACTAATGCGTCGCTAAGACATAATAAATAAAAAAAAATATTGCGACCATATAGCGACGCAATTATTGCGTCGCTAATTACTTATATTTAAGCCACCCTTCTCTTCTTCTTCTTTCCCGTCTTGACCTAGCCGCCGCCGTGGTCTAAACATTTCCGGCTCCCACCTCGCTGCTCCGGCGCATCCCCTGTGGTCCTCCGGCTACCCGGCGTTCTCATCCGACTCCGGCTTCTTCTCTCGACCAAGGTAAGCCCCAACACTCTAAAAAAAAAAAAATTTTTTTAATGATTTCCCTCCGGCCACGGCCGCTGCCGTGGCCGTCTTCTCCGGCCACGGCCGCTGCTGTGGCTGGCAGTGGCCTGGCCACGGTGGCCAGGCCACTGTGACAAAAAAAAAAAAAAATTTTTTTAACAGGGGGGGGGGGAGGGGGGAAACCCCCCCCCCCCCCCTTTTTTTCTTGTCCGGCCACGGCCGTGGCCGCGGCCGGACAAGGCGTCCACGGCCGCTGCCGTGGCCGTCTTCTCCGGCCACGGCCGCTGCCGTGGCCGTCTTCTCCGGCCACGGCCGCTGCCGTGGCCGGCAGTGGCCTGGCCATGGTGGCCAGGCCACTGTAAAAAAAAAAATTTTTTTTTTTTAACAGGGGGGGGGGGGGGGAAACCCCCCCCCCCCCCCCCTTTTTTTCTGTCCGGCCACGGCCGTGGCTGCGGCCGGACAAGGCGGCCACGGCCGCTGCCGTGGCCGTCTTCTCTGGCCACGGCCGCTGCCGTGGCCGGCAGTGGCCTGGCCACGGTGGCCAGGCCACTGTACAAAAAAAAATTTTTTTTTAACAGGGGGGAGGGGGGAAACCCCCCCCCCCCCCCTTTTTTTCTTGTCCGGCCACGGCCGCTGCCGTGGCCGGCAGTGGCCTGGCCACGGTGGCCAGGCCACTGTGACAAAAAAAAAAAAATTTTTTTTTAACAGGGGGGAGGGGGGAAACCCCCCCCCCCCCCCCCCCCCTTTCTTTTCTTGTCCGGCCGCGGCCGGACAAGGCGGCCACGGCCACTGCCGTGGCCGGCAGTGGCCTGGCCTGGCCACTGTCCACAACAAAAAAAAAAAAAATTTTAACAGGGGGGAGGGGGAAACCCCCCCGCCCCCCCCCCTTTTTTTCTTGTCCGGCCGGCGTGGCTGCGCCGGACAAGGCGGCCACGGCCGCTGCCGTGGCCGGCAGTGGCCTGGCCACGGTGGCCAGGCCACTGTAAAAAAAAAAAAAATTTTTTTTTTTAACAGGGGGGAGGGGGGAAACCCCCCCCCCTTTTTTTCTTGTCCGGCCGGCCGTGGCCGTGGCCGGGGCGGCCACGGCCATGGGCCGGTGGCCAGGCCACTGTAAAAAAAAAAAATTTTTTTTTAATAGGGGGGAGGGGGGAAACCCCCCGCCCCCCTTTTTTTCTTGTCCGGCCGGTCGTGGCCGCGGCCGGGGCGGCCACGGCCACTGTAAAAAAAAAAAAAAATTTTTTAACAGGGGGAGGGGGGAAACCCCCCGCCCCCCCTTTTTTCTTGTCCGGCCACGGCCGTTGCCGTGGCCGGGCCACGTGTGGCCTGGCCACGGTGGCCAGGCCACTGTGAAAAAAAAAAAAAATTTTTTCTTAACAGGGGGGGGGGGGGAATTTGTGGCCATATTATTCCTAGATAAATTATTTAATTTGCATAATTTTATGCAATAATTAATTTAAGCAGAATGTTTATGACAATAGTATTTGTGCATTTATACTCATTTACATTTGTTATGTTTGATTATTTATATTTGCTGCAAACTTAATGATGCATTACATTTTGAAATGCTAAATAAAATGTTTTGTTGTTATATTATTTAATTTCCAGCAACAAATTACTAGTTTCAATGATTTACATTTTAGTATTCGCAAACCTTTGTATTTGACACAATAATCTTAAAAAGTTAGTGATTACATGTATAATTCACAAGATGTTAAGAATAACAAGCATAAGTTCGATTGTCTTCGGACTTTCATAATCACAGCACTTTAACCTTTAGACCCGTTTGAGAATTTGTAAGCCTTAGTCTTGCAAATTCTCAAATTGTCCTGGTGGACAGTTTGGGAATATTTCTTGTGACATGTTAGTCTGCTAGTAATCATCGTGGGGTGAGATTTCGGTTTGCATTTGCTCATACGTTCTCCTAGTGTGGCTTTATACCACACATGTAGGAGAACATATGGGGAAATGCTGCCGAAATTTCAATGTTGCCGATCGATGATAATTAATAGCAGAATAACATATCACAAAAAATATTCTTGAATGGGATAGGGCCTTACCTTGTAGACATGGAGTGAAGGTAGAATTATTTAAGACACTTGAATTCTTGTGAAGTCTAATGACTAAACGCATCGCCTTATGGCCCGACACAAACTCAAGCCCTCTCTTTAGCCATTAACCTATGCATCGGTCCTTCCTAGCAATTGGTTGTAATTATATTAGTACATAAATAAAAATTTTGTACTTATAAATGATTTAATTGGTTGTAATTAACCTTAATTAGTTGTGCCCAAGAAATAATTTAGATATATATGTATTAATACTAATATAGTTTTATTTTTTGGTTTCATTTAATGCTTTACCAGACTTTGTATAAGTCGGACAAAAATGAGCGGGACTCGCTCATGGATGTATGCAAGGATAAAAGATGGCTTGCTGAATCCAGATTTTCTGAATGGATTGGAAGAGTTTATCGCATTTGCATGTAGCCAACCTGAATGGATGGATGGGCCTAGGATTAGGTGCCCATGCAACTTCCACAGGTGTCAGAATAAAGCCTACAGAGATGTGGAAACTGTTAAGGTGCATTTGTGTAAGAAGGGTTTTGTGCCTGATTACTATGTTTGGTACTGTCATGGTGAACCAGAGGATATTCCAGCAGTTGTTATAGGCGAACAAGAGTCAATTCCCGTAGAAGAACCATTTGTGAATTTAAACACATATGAACAAATGGTTATGAATGCATCGGGTAATGACTTCAATCAGAATACATTTATGGAAGAACCAAACCCAGAAGCACAACAATTTTACGATATGTTGAGTGCTGCCAATCAAGAATTGTATCCTGGGTGTGAGGGTCATTCCCAGTTCTCTACAGCTGCTCGAATGTTGAATATTAAGGCAGAACATCGATTATCAGAAAAGGCGTTCAATTCTGTAGCTGAGTTAATCAAAGAAATTCTGCCAAATGATAATGTTGCCGCAGACAGTTTTTACGCAACAAAGAAGTTGTTGCGTGGGCTTGGGCTTCCAGTTAATAAGATCGATTGTTGCTTGAACAATTGTATGATATTTTGGGGTGAAGACTCAGAGCTGAGATGGTGTAAGATTTGTGGGCAATCGAGGTTCAAAAACACCGAAGGAGGAGCCGGTACAAGTAGGAGGAAAAGTGTGCCTTACAAGAGGATGCATTACTTTCCTCTTACCCCACGCCTGCAGAGATTATATAGATCTGAGGCAACAGCTGCTGATATGAGATGGCATGCCGAACATGAATCTAAAGAGGATGAAATGCGGCATCCATCAGATTCAAAGGCTTGGAAGCAGTTCAATGAAAATCATCCTGTTTTCGCTGAAGATATAAGGAATGTGAGATTAGGTCTTTGTACCGATGGCTTCCAACCATTTGGTCAAGCGGGGCAACAGTATTCATGTTGGCCTGTGATACTGACTGTATATAACCTTCCTCCGTGGAAGTGCATGAAAGATCCTGCAATGTTTTTAACCGTTTTGGTTCCAGGACCATCAAATCCTAAGGAAAAGATTGATGTCTTTCTGCAACCGTTGGTGGCCGAATTGAAAATGTTGTGGGAAACAGGAGTGGTAGCCTACGACATTTCTATGAAACAAAATTTCTTAATGAGAGCTGCTTTGATGTGGACAATAAGTGATTTTCCGGCATATGCAATGTTGTCTGGTTGGAGCACTGCTGGACGTCTGGCATGCCCTCATTGCATGTATGATTCGGATGCATTTACATTGCAGAAGAGTGGTAAGCAGTCATGGTTTGATAACCATAGGAAGTTCTTGCCACCAAATCATCCTTACAGGCGTAACTTGATCGCCTTCCGGAAGAACAAAGCAGTCACAAAATTTGCCGAACCGGTTAGGTCCGGCACGGATCTATTTGATTCTATAGAGAATTTGGGGTTGATGTATGCATGGGAACCAGATGCAGATAGAATAAATAGCCGTATATGTAAAGAACATAACTGGAAGAAGCGAAGTATATTTTGGGATTTGCCTTATTGGAGCACAAATCTCATCCGGCACAACTTGGATGTCATGCATATAGAGAAAAATTTCTTTGATAACATATTTAACACGGTGCTAAACATCCCGGGAAAAACAAAAGATACTGCAAAGTCAAGAGAAGAACTTAATCAGTACTGTAGAAGAGGTGATTTGAGAAGGAGTGCCGATGGGACCTATCCTAAAGCATGTTACACTCTTGACAGAAATTCACGAGAAGTTTTATGTAACTGGCTAAGAGGGTTAAAATTTCCAGATGGTTATGCCTCAAATATCGGTAGGTGTGTGGACATGCATAAGCTCAAGTTGTTCGGCATGAAGAGCCATGACTGCCATGTTTTCATGCAACGATTATTACCTATAGCTTTTCGTGAGTTGCTTCCGCAACATGTCTGGAAGGCAATTACGGAGCTCAGCTTATTCTTCAAGGAGTTATCTGCCGCAGTCATTACTTCTGCATCAATGGCAAGGCTTGAGGAGGAAATTCCAATTATTTTATGCAAGCTTGAGCGAATATTTCCTCCCAGTTTTTTTGACTCAATGGAGCATTTACCGGTTCACTTGCCATACGAAGCGAGCATAGCTGGTCCTGTGCAGTATCGCTGGATGTATCCATTCGAGAGGTAAATATATACATCATTAAGATATGTTGACATTTGAAATATTATTTCATTGCTTGAAAAATTCGTTAATTTTTTGTTGCAACTTTACATATAGGTATCTTAAGAAGTTAAAAAATAATGTGCGTAATAAGGCAAGGGTTGAAGGTTCTATATGCAATGCACACTTGGTCGAAGAAGTTTCAGCTTTTGCCTCGCATTACTTTGAGGGTCACGTCCACACGAGGAGCCGAAATCATGGTCGTAACGATGACGTATGTGTGGACGAAGCAGAAGCTAATGACGGTAGAATATCAATTTTTAAAGCTATCGGCCGTTCATTTGGTGGGCAGAAGTCAAGAAATCTTAGCGATATGGAGTATAATGCAGCACATTATTACATCCTAATGAACTGTCGAGAAGTCGATCCATATATTGAGTAAGTGTATACTTCAATGCTAAATTGAAAATTTAAATTTATATAATAATATACCATAATATTTAATTTCTAACAGTAGTTTTCATCCTTTTCATCCCATAAGGATGTTTTGTGATAGACAACGACAGATGAATCCCGACATCAGTCAAGTTGCAATTGGGCAGAAATTAGAAACGGAGTTTGCTTACTGGTTTTATGAATTTGTGAGTAGTATCACTCAATCAATTTCGATAATGGCAATTATTTTTTGAATTGGATGTCAATAGCTTATTAATTTATAGGTCAACGGTCCATGGTCGACAACCGACAATATTTTCATTAAATGTCTATCGCAATGGCCATTGAAGACCGTAACAACCTCTACTGGCTATTTTGTAAATGGGTACAAATTTCAGATTGAACGATTAGCAGCTTCAAGAGGCACTCAGAACTGGGGCGTGTGTGTAAAAGGAGAAAGTGTTGGAGCAAATATGCAGGATTATTATGGAAAGTTAGTAGAGGTGGTTGAAGTTGAATATCCCGGTTGGCCTTTAAAACGAACCGTATTGTTTCGTTGTGATTGGTTCGATCCGATAATTCCTGTGGGCAAAAGGGTTCATAACGACTATAATTTGGTTGAAGTGAACCATCGACGAAGATTACAGAAATATGACCCATTCATCCTTGCATCCCAAGCTCAGCAAGTCTTTTACTGCGGATATCCAAGTTTGCGCAACGACAAGCGAGATTGGTGGGCCGTTTCTAAAATCGTCCCACGTTCAACAATCGTATTAGAGGAGAGTTCATCAAGTCAATCAGCCGAGTGCCCTGCATTTCAAGAGGATGAGATGGAACTGCATGCAATTGAGGACGACACAAGAGCTCCTGAAACATCACTTAGAGATCCAAGTGGTGATGTCCAAGAAATTGCGGATGCAAATGTTCGGTTTCCTTCCGATAATGAAACTGATTCGCAATCCGATACGGCATCGGATGTTGAACCAACATTTCACGAAACAAATGACACCGATTAAACATAAAGGTTTTTTAAAATTTAACTTTTTTTTATAAGTGTTAAATTCTTACATAGTCAATCATTAATCGTAATTTAATTGTGTGAATCTTTAGTATTTTCAGTATGAGGGGCAGAGGTAGATCTACCGACGACAGATTGGGTGAGCAGAGACGTAGTTTGGATCCTTCGACATCAGATCACATGAGCGTCGGAGATGGAGAGTTTGGATCTCCAGCAGAGGCGCAGCCTTCGACTCTGCAGCAGTATTACCATCTACCCGATCGGCACAGACCTCCGAGAGTTCTTCCACCTTCGGCCGCACTTTACTTCGACTTGATGCTCAGGGGATGTAAGTATATATAATTAAAAATATTTGTTAATGTTTTTAAGTCATTAACTTATAAACTTGCATTTTTTTAACAGATTCATTGAGCAGCATCATGTCTCCAGCCACATCAGCGCCGTTTTTCAGAGGCGTGCAGATCCCAGTGGCTACGATTGGCGCCACGTATCGCCGCCACGAGGGAGTTTTATTTTTCTGAGTTTCAGGTAAACTTATTAAATACAATTTATCAGTGATATATAATTCTTTAAAGTTAATAAATTCAGAAACTAACTGTTTATTTTAATGCAGAAAAAGTTTACGTGGGATCCTGCCACCCATGATGCCATTAGGGCAGCATGGGAGGCTCTGACGCGACGCCGATACTCCGACATGCTTCATCGTTGGAGGTCATCGGGTCAGCGTCCTGCGCACGTGCCAGAGGGTATTTGGCACGAGTGGCAGCAGGCCTGGGAGTCCGATGGCTGGCGCAGGAGGTCCGCATCAGCCAGCACGAACCGCCGATCTGAGAAGGGCGGTCCTGGCACGGGTCTCTCCTGTCATACTTCGGGCTCCATTTCGATTCAGGAGCACAGACGGCGTATGGTAAGAAAACATAAATATTTTAATTACTATTTTAGTTATTTACAAATATTTTATTAATATCATTTTTTTATTGTTATAGACTGAGCAGGAGGGCGGAGATCCTGGTGAGTTTCGTCTATTCAGGGCGACACACACCAGGAGGGACGGCTCCTGGGTCGATACGCGATCACGGGAGGTTGCGGTAAGAAATTAGATTTATGTAGTATCTGTTTAATTTCTAAAATTTTATTTCTAGAAATTTATTAACTCATTTATTGTTGATTTCATAATTTCAAGACACGAGTCGACGAGCTTCGATCCCAGGCATCGCAGGTCGACTCTACTGATGGGGAGACGCCCGTCGAACTCTCAGCAGAGGAGAGTCGACGTGTGTTTTTGGAGGCTGTTGGTGCCCAGCCACGAGACCGCAGGGTCTATGGTATGGGCACTAGAGCTTCTACATTTTTTCCCCATCAGGCCTCCAGCTCGCGAGTTCCTGCTGATCTTCCTCCCGAGCGTTTACAGGAGCTTCGCAGATCTATTGCAGAGGAGCTTCGCCAGGAGGTCGAGCAGGATTTTGAGGATCGTATGCGAGGCCGGGATCAGGAGGTTGCAGACATGCGAGATGAGATGCATTATTTGCGGGATATGGTTAGACGCTTGTCGCAGAGTCTTCAGCCTCCACAGCCTCCACGTGATCATTCAGATTCTTGATGTATTTTTTTTTTTTTTTTATGTTGTAAAAACTTTTAAATTTTAATATATAAATTATTTTTTGAAATTTATTATTGTTTGGATTGAGTGAAAAATGTTTGTATCAATATTTAGATTTAGCGAAATTGATTAACCGTTTTAATTTTTAATCTTTTATTTTTTAAAAAAAAATTTGCGACGCATTAGCGACTGATATTGCATCGCTAATATTTTTAAAATATTATTAAATATTACAACGCAATGACCTGGCATCGCAATAATTTAAAAATAAATTTAATAGCGATGCATTAGCGACTAAAATTGAGTCGCTATTTTATCTTAAAAATTTTTAATAAATATTGCGACGCAATTGCGTCGCAATATTTTAAAATAATTTTTATTTGCGACGCATTAGCGACTCAAATTGCGTCGCTATTATACCAAAAATATTATTATTAAATATTGCGATGCAGCTTCGCAATATTGCGACGCAATTTAGTGCGTCGCAATATTTAATAATAAATTTTTTTTTTAAAATTAATTTTAAATTTAGCGATGCATTGCATGCGTCGCAGTATTGCGACGCAATGTGGCGTCGCAGAGAGTCGCAATATTGCGACGCAATTGCGACAAAAGGTATTGCGACGGACAGTTGAGCGACGCCATCATTGCGTCGCTATTGCGTCGCAATAGCATGTTTAGCGACGCAATTGCGACGCATTTGGGCGTCGCAATATTTTATTTCTCTTGTAGTGTAAAGTTTGTGCACTGCTAGGGGAATCAGATTATGGCATCTGAATATTGAACAGGTGATGTGGCAGAATCATTTTCATCATTAGTGAGATCAACAGGACCCTACTTTTTTTTTTATTAATTTTTTGAATGCATGGAGACGATGAAAATTCCGTTCAATACAGCTTGCTGCGATATGAGTGTCCTAAACTGGCTGCTGGAGCATTTTCCTTTGTTTCATCATCCCTTGAATGCATATTCATGTCTGACGATTACTCCCATTGTTTACCTCTGTGATCTATTTTCATGCAGAGCAAAGCTTGATGCAGATCATGGGTTGCTAGACTTTGGTCAGAAGCTTGAGTCTGCATGTATTGAAATGGTGGAGTCTGGTAAAATGACGAAAGATCTGGCGCTTCTTATCCATGGTCCTAAGTATTCTCTCACCATTCTGCTCTCTCTCTTTCTTAAATCCCCATTATTTATTCTAATATCTACTGTCCAGTAACGAAGTATGCTTGATTTATTTTCTTAATATCCCATAGCTGTTCCAATAAATACAAACATGCTTGTCAGCTTCTCCTGCTTTCTTCTTTTTTTGTGGTGACTTGCTGATAATGCTCCTAGTCCAAGGGACGTGGTAAACATGCTCAATTTTTGAACACCTTTGAACATGTTTAAAAAATTGAGGTAATGTTAATTGTTGATGCTTAAGTTGTAAGCTTCGTGGATATCTCTTAGCAAAAAGGACATTCATAATAGAAGTCTTCTGAGCGACATATTTAGAAATCATGTGTTTTGTCTAGCCTTGGTATCAAGGATCTAAAACCTTGAGACACTGAAACATCTGTACCAGCATCTACTGGTGCATATGCATAACCCTATATTGGTCAGTGCACTTTTTTTTGTGATACATTAGTTTTGGTGCATAAAACAATAATGAGAGAAATTAGTGAATTTTTAATTACTGTATATTTAAATCAAGGATTTTCCTTAAGTCCATATTTTTTATATTAGTTATAGATGCATTAACTAAATATATTCTAGTTGATATCGCATGGTGTATGTTATTTGCGAGCGATATAGTATTGATTGATGAAACTAAATCTGGATTAAATGCTAAGCCAGATATTTAAAGAGAGGCTTTAGAATCTTAGGGTTTCAAATTAGTAGAATTAAGATTGAATACATGAAAGTGGAAGTAGAAATATAAATAAAGAGACAATGAAGATTGTAAGTCAAGAGATAACAAGGAGTGAAAAATTTAGGTATTTGGGATCAATTATCCAACAAGAAGGTGAAATAGGTGAAGATGTAAATCATAGAGCTAAAGAAGGATGTATTAAATAAAGGAATGCTTCGAGAGTATTGTATGATCGATGCATTCCATTAAAATTGAAAGAAAAATTCTATAAAATTACTATTAGGCCAACTATGCTATATGGAACGGAGTGTTGGGCAATACTGAAACAATATGTGAATAAATTAAGTATAATAGAAATATACATGATAAGATGAATATGTGGTAAAACTTTAAAAGATAGAATTAGAAATAAATATATACGAAAAATGATAGGAGTAGCCCCATTTAAAAATAAAATGAGAGAAAATCGATTAAGGTGGTTTAGACATATACAACAAAAATCTTTAGATGCTTCAGTTAGAAAGAGTGATCTTTTAACAATCCATGGTAATGATAGAGGTAGACCTAAACTGATATAGACAGAAATAATTAAAAAAAATATAACTATTTGTAATTTGAGTGTCAACTTAGTCCTAAATAGAACAGAGTGAAGAAAGCAGATTCATGTAGCCGATCCCATGTAGATGGAAAAAAGCTTAGTTAAGTTTAGTTGAGTATTAGTTTTGGTGCATACCCAGTATCGTATTGTTATGTACTGTTTTGATAGACAATAATACAGGGTTTGGTCTTGGTGCTTGAAATCTTGATTGGTATAATTTTGGTAACTAAAAGGCTTTTTTAGATGAGTAAATTCTAATGTTTATGCTTTTCTAATGGGGATTCTGCAAAAATAGTTCAATTTAGTTCCCTTTTTGTAGATTTGGACCACTTCTGTTCCTATTTTTACTTAAGTAATTCTAAATCCTTGGATGCTTTGGCCTCTTATCGTAGTGGGTGCACATGTTTTGATAATGAATGCTTGTAGTTTTTATATGAACGTACATATTTTTGATGCTAAATAAACGTATTTGTTGAATAAGCTCTTTACATTCACAAGCAGGCAGGAGTGTTTCCCTGGGGCCATGGGGAAAAAAAAAAAAAGTTGGAATATCTTAAAGCTGGGTTATATATGCCAATAAAAAAATGCTGGCATAAGACTGCAAAAATGGAAATCAAGTGGGTGGTTTCTGCAAAATTCCATTTGTCAATCTAGTTGTGCATAACATCATGCAAAAAATAAGCCAGATGCCCATTCCTTTTCTTTGAGTAAGTTGTGGTTATAATTAAAACCTCATTTGCTACTTCCAATAAAAGGTGTCCCATATAGGGCACTTCGAATGAGACTTCGGATTGAAATGTGAGCTACTAGACATTTTTTAATTGTCAGCAGCCTTGCCTCCATTGTCAAGAATCTGTGGTGCATATTGCCTGACCTTATCTGCAATTGTTCTTGAGCTTGATGCTCCTTCCTTTAAAACCTCACCTGAAGCAAGCCTTAGAATAATGAGTATTATTTCTTGTACTGATGATTGTTTCCTACGTGAATTTCAATTATAAGTTTTAGCTTGTTTTTCTGTTCATAATTGTTGAAGACTGGTGCATGCATTGTTCGGGACTTCAAGAAATTCTGATCTCCATGTTACATGAGATCTGAGTTCTATGTAGAATGGGCTTACTTTATCGCGCTGCTTGGCAATATGATCATTTTGTGTTTTATACAGGGTATCAAGGGAACTTTACTTAAACACTGAGGAGTTCATTGATGCTGTCGCTCACACCTCGGACAGAAGACCCAATTGGCAGCAGCTCAATAAGCAGGTGGTAATTCATTTTCAAGGTGGCTGCTCATGTCGGCAGGAGGCATCTGAGGAGCATCAATGAAGAGGGCATGGTATACGTTTTTCCACTGGAATGCTTTATGGAGGAGGAAAAAACTAAATTTATCGCCTGGTTCTTTAATAGACCTGGAGCTACATTTATTCTGCAGGTGGCGCATCATGTTTGTCACTCGATCTGTTACTCGGCAGTTAGAAGTCATAGGGTTCAAGCGATAACTAGATCGGTCCTGATTTAGATAGAATCTTGATAACTACTTCAGCCCTGATTTGTCATGGAACACTGGATGGATGATCAAAAGTGGTTTCAATATGGTAAGCCTTTTGGTCTAGGGGTCCATCTATGGCCATGAAATAAGGAATCTCGTCAACCTTTGGGTGCCTGTGAAATATGGCAATAATAATAAAATCAGTGAAAAAGCTGGTGCATATCTTAATCTTAGACTCTGGTGAGATCATCATCATCATCATCATCTTTTTGCAATGTTTCAATAACCTTTCGTTACTACAATTACACACCAGCTAGCCTATTGTTATCATGATGGCATGCTAGCTGCTAAGACAAGCAACGAATCTCACGCCAACTTCAGGGGGACTTTATTGATGAATGAGCCCATTGAATGATGGTGAACTTTGCTTGAACTTGAAGCGTGTTGGGGTAAGCTGGAAGGAAATAGTGATTATTATAGCTCTCCCCTTTGCTTAAAAAAATTGATTGCAGTGTAAGCAATGTATAAACTGATTTGGAGATGATTTTTATATCTGTTTTATAGAGAATGAATTTAAAATTTATAGCAAAGCAATTCATTTGGTAGACTCAATATTTTGGATGAAACTTGGGTTTTTACTGATCTATCCAAGGGGTGCAAATCTGTAGTTTATAAATGTATTTTTAGAAAGAAAATACAGAGTGAAGAATCCATAGAAAAGTTCAAGGAGAGATTAGTGGCTAAGGAGTTTACTCAAAAAGAAGAATTTTATCATTTTGATACATATTCTTTAATTGCTAAGATTATTTTTGTTAAAACTTTAAATGCTTTAGCTTCTACATTTAATTTAGAAATTCACCATATGGACATAGAAACAACATTTCTAAATATTGGCCTTAAAGAAGAAATTTACATGGCTCTACCAAAAGGATTTATTGTACCTAGAAAAAAATATAAAGTTTATAAATTAATTAATTTTATATAACTTAAAATAAGCATTAAAATAATGGCATGAAAATTTTGATTATGTAGTATTCATCTAATGGTTTCTTTATTAATGAGGCTTATAAATATATTTATACTAAAGTAATTGATAGTTCTATGTATTATTATGTATCTTTATATCGATGATATTCTAATTTTTGGTACCAATGTAGATATTATTAATGAAATTAAAGCATTCTTGCCTAGAAACTTTGATACGAAAGAACTAAGACCAGTGGATGTAACCTTAGAAATTAAATTGATAATAACAACATAATTATTATTATTACGCAATCATACTATATATAGAAAATATTAAAGAAATATGATATGTTTGATTGTAGACCTTTTAGTACTCCTAATGACTTTAGTGTGAAAAATTCTATAGCTCAGTTAAAATACTCACAAATTATTTATAATTTGATATTTGTTATGAAATTGCATTAGACCTACTTTTACACATGTAAAAGGAAGATTTAGTAAACATTCTAGTTCTCTTAATGCATAACATTAGAAAGCACTTGAGAGACTACTTAGATACTTAAAAGGTACCATTTTTTATACATTCACTATTTGATTTTCTTGCTATATTAGAAAGACTTAGCAAAGCTAATTGAATTATTAATTTAAATGACTCAAAGTCTCCAGCAGGTTATGTATTTACACTAGAAGGATATGTAATTGAGTAAGCTAAGCAACTTATATTTCATGATCCTTCATGTAAGCTAAGATTATAGATTTATTGGTAGTACTCTCTCTTTTCTTAAAAATATGGATACACCATAAATATCACTTACAAAGTGCTGCGATGCAATGTCTCAATATTCTTATGGATCTAAAACAATCCACTATTATTGAGAGCCCTTAATCATTTGAGATTTAGTTAACTTAAGTATATGCTTTGAATATTCAACGGAAGAGTATTAAGTTCATCTAAAGAGAAATTTTTATGTAGTTATTTTGTAGATTTTATTCATATCTAAATTTGGTTGGTTTGGATTTGCCCTCATTTTTCTTTGTTAATGTACTTTAAGAAAAATATGTAGTGGTTTATTATATTTTAGGAGTAGACTGCCATTAATTATTTGCACGTAGGTAGAACAAATTTTACTCTAAAAAAAAACATTGTTCATAGAGTACCTTGAACCGGATAACAATATTTTTTAACTATTTATTTGTTTAGATTCTTCTTCAATAAGTTTTTTAACACATTGATGATTTAAGTCATTAGATATGATTTATAATCTTTAAAATAAGATTTTAAATATTCTAAGATGAAAATATCTTGAGTTTTTTTACAAAATAAGATGTCCTTGGTCCTACCCCATCCCCGGGATTTGTTTAGGATGCTTTAATGTAGTATTTAAAGCTTTAGTATTTTATTTGATCTTTAAACATATTTATACTTTAAAAATTATATTTTAAATATAAATTAGATGTATTTAAAATAAAGATTATGCCCAACTCAGCGGATATCTACAGGAAGGCCAACTCAGCGGCTGACTAGATTGCCGCCAGAGTGGCCTATCATTCAGGTTTCTGGAGGTGGAAGCAGGGCGATCTTTACCCCCTTATCCTGTCACAAATATTGTACTCAGATATATCTGGTTTGACTCACCTTAAATTGGTGTGATCACCCGTTTGTACCAAAAATAAAAAATAAAAAAAATAAAGATTATGTTGTATAATGGTTAAAAAAATAAAAAAAAATGGAATGAACGATCAAGATCGTGGTTCTAAAATATTTTAAAGATGGAATAGGATGATTAAGAGGATCCCTATCCTACTAAGATTTGAATTATTACTTTAAAGTGCTTATATAATAAAAATTATATTATGATATTTGTCATAAAATTTTTGTGATTATATAATTCAAATCTTATGTATGTATGTATGTATTAAATTAAATAGTTAAAAAAATGCATGCTATTTCATATGATGTGGACCATGTAAATTTTTTGCTCGCTTGATAAATAGATTAGGAGCCTCCAAAAATATAACGTTTAGATCATGGACTATAGATGGACTATAGATCGAGAGACTGAGAAACAAGACATGAGAGTGTCAAGGCTTCTAAATAGTCTTATCTGCATTGAGAACATGTAGGTGCCCAATCCCCTCACTTTCGACCGAGTTTGGCTACTATTTGGTTCCCCCGAGTGTTAGGTGTGGGTGTGGGTATGGTGGGCGGCATAGATTATACAAAAAGCAACCTCCTTCCCTAATTTATCTTTGATCCACTCTGCTTGCACGTTGTTGACTCTATCATCGATAGATAGGTAGGGTTTTGCTGCTATGAGCGGGACGATGGGAGGGATGTGGAACAGCGGCGGCTCGAAGGACAAGGACAAGGAGGAGGAGAAGGGGAAGTTGGCACTTTCCAAGGCCAAGGAGCTTGTCTCTTCCAAGCCCATCATGGTCTTCGAGTATACTCTTCTCCTATCTCTCTCTTTCTTTGATTTCTCCTCCCCTGTGTTTCTCTCGCAATCGATCGATTTGTTCATTCGTTCCGGGCATGAAGGAAAGGAAACAACTAAGCAAGAAAAAAAAAAAACAAACTGCAGCAACAACAATCCGATGGTTTCTTGATGCTTTGATCTTGAATCAAATCATTTTTAGGGATTTTGCCTTTGATTTTAAATGACTTCTTCCGAGACAAGAGCAGAGGAGAGTAGGTATTTATGGTCCTCAATGGCCATTGTACTAAACAATAAATAAAAATGTTGTCAATAGTGAACCATGGACTATTAATATGTACATGAATAATGAATTCACAATTAATTCATAAAATAGAAGGCATTAACCAAAGAAACGCGTCGCAACACTCACAAATTCATTAAACTAATATGCGAACTTCGTTTCTAACTTCTGTCCGATAGCAACATGGTGATTGATTGATAACTGAGTTGCAAGATTCAATGAGTTTTCATGTGTACATATAAAAGGCACCTTGAGTTATGTTTTGAACATAAGTGTGGCAGCCCAAAGTAGTCCTAAATTTGTTAAGTTAAAAAAAAAATAGAAAGAAAATCTAATCAGAACCATGCTTGCTTCATGCAGCATTAGCAGAAAGGAATATTATAGGATTCATATTACATGCAATGAATAATCCACATGTTTATTATTAGTATAAAAGATTGATTAACAATGAAGTTACCAAAGGGTTTGATTTATTAAAAGAGCACACAAAACATTTCCAGGCAACAAATCAAGGATATATATGAAACTAAATCCTTCTTCACCAGCTGCGAGTATAAACACTCCAAAAGTGATCAATAGCATTTTCAGGATCACTTTTGCAACTTTTTGAACTTAAGGGACCAAAGTGATACGACCTCCTAAGTTCAAGGATTAATATTGTAGTTTAGCCTAAAATAAGATATATCAATTGAAAGGGTTAAGCAAATATATAAGAACAGCAAAATTCTTACTGAAGAGGAGCCTGGTTTATAAAACAAAGCCAAGATTCCATATCAAAGCTTTGCCATGCTGCTGGAAAAAAAAGAAAACAAAAAAGAAGAACAGAAGTGGTTTAACGATAAGGGGTACCAACAAGTTAACCTCAAGTGAACCAATCCTAGCTCAAGGTTGGCTTATTTTGGGATCAAGCCAAGCTCAAGTAAGCTCATTGAATATTCCCACAACTTCCTTACTACTAGTCAGACTCTAGTTAGCCTAGTCCACAAGGCTCCCATCGTAGTGGTTTTAATGTTGAAAACAGACAGAAGCTTATTCTTGTGTCTTATAAACTAGAAGAGAACATATGAATTTAGAATGATTTGACACTTTAGCACTATAAAAATGAAGTAAAACGTCAATAGCATTGGAAAATCAGTAAAACAACCCAGGATCTCATACAAATAGACCAGCCAGATTTTTTTAGCCCTATGTAAGTACTCAATCTATCTGGTACATAACCGATATAGACGTAGGACTAGCAGTCTAGCACCCAAGATCTATCAGGTACAAAAGCAATGTGGGACTAAACACGTGCCAGGCTCTCACGATCAGATTCTCAATAGTCAATGACACAACATCATATCAAATCAAAATGGTAATGGACAAAAATGGATTGTGGAGGGTAGCGAAGGTGATTCTTCCGCTCATGAAAGAGTTACCTTAGGGCAGACATATTTGAAATCCCTTAAATGAACGAGATCGAGCAATCAGTATGATAAACCCTCTTGCTCTCTCAGATTGCACGCCAAACGAAATGAAAATAAAAGCAAGGAATTGCAAAAGTTTTGCAAAAACGGAAAGAAAAATGAGCGAATGAACGGGAACTCATCTCGGATAAAGAGAGAAGGGAGAGAGACCCAGATCTCCGATGGTGGGTGGCTTCCTCATCACCGCCTCTTCCAACACGAACCCGGTGAGGGGAGGAAGAACAACATCATCAAGAAGAACGAAACATGAGGAAGCGAGAGAGGGACGCAAGACGAGACAGCAGAGGGTGGGCATCGGGAATCATCGGCTTGGGACTAGAGCAGGGCTGTAGCTCCCGTGAGAACATCCAAGCTCCCTTCCCACAACCCCCGACGAAATCCAGCGCAAAATTCCCAATCTCCCCACCCGATTCAGCCAGCAAAGCAAACCAGAACAGAAAAACGAACCGAAACAAAGAATCCGGCAAGTACAATAGGCCGAAGCCCTAGATTGATTGCCCGGAGACAAAGGCGAGCGATCCGGGGGACGAAAATTGATGGATTTGGGGAGCAAGACAATGTGACTTACTCGGATGGGCGGAGATCTCTCCGGAATGGGCTTATACCCCCCAGCCACTCCTCTCCTCCCGAGGCTCCCCAAAACCCTAACCACCGACGTGAACAAAATCGGCTGAGAAGAAAAGCTAGAAAAGAGCTTTACCTCGCCTAGAGATGATTCTCCTTCGGCGGCGAGGCAAAAAGTGGACTCCCTTCCGGCACCGGAGAGCTAGATGACCGAGCGACGGGGAATTCAGGAGAGAATCAAACGCGGCTATGAGCAAGGACGATGGGTTTAGCCGTTTAGGGCGCGGGGTGTAGGAAAATTTGCGACCCCATGTTTTAGTCACAATGGAGTTGCTAAATTGCAACGAAAAAAAAAAAAAAAAAAAACATGTGCATCACTAAAATTAAGCTAAATTATTTATTTTGCTCATATAATACATCGCTAAATAGCGACATCAATATTATATCATTAAAATTAATAAAAATTATTTATTATGAACATATTATGCATCACTAAATATTAACGCAAATATTGCATCGCTAAAATTAATAAAAAAATATTTATTATGAACACATTATGCATCGCGTCCCCAAATAACGATATAAATATTGCATCGCTAAAATTAACAAAAATTATTTATTATGAATATATTATGCATCGCTAATGCATCGCTAAATAGCGACACAAATATTTGCGTCGCTAAAATTAACGAAAATTATCTATTATGAACATATTATGCATCACTAATGGATCTCTAAATAGCGACGCAAATATTGGATCGCTAAAATTAATAAAAATTATTTATTATGAACATATTATGTGTCGCTAATGCGTCGCTAAATAGCGATGCAAATATTGCATCGCTAAAATTAATAAAAATTATTTATTATGAATATATTATGCGTCGCTAAATAATGACTCAAATATTTGCATCGCTAAATGAGTCTGTAAATAACGACTCAAATAATTGCTTCGCTAAATGCGTCGCTATTTTTTGGTTTATCGATTTGGTCACTGAAGAGTCACAATTTGGTCACTATTTAGCGACGCATACTTTGTGTCGCTAAATGACATTTTCAGCATTTTCTTGTAGTGGGATAAGGGCGACGAGGATGTCATTTGATAAAATAAAAGTTTGAAGAGCTTATATTTCAATTTCACTTATTACCATTTCACTTGTACTCAATTGATTGGACCAACAAGTGGGCTTGAGGCGTTAAACAAAATTTTCAATCATAGGTATAAGATTATTATTCTTCTTGACCAAGTTTACTAATCCTATACAACTCAACTCAACTCATCTAAGTCTTTTCCCAACTACATGGGGAAGTTTACTAATCCTATACCATAAATTTATTAGTCTTTGGGGTACGGTGTTGCATAAAGTTTTCAATCATAGGTGTTGGGGGATAAAATCGTTATTGCATCAATATTCGTGCGACGAGGCTAAGACCGACCTCCTTCCTTCGTCTCCCCCGAGCTTCCAGTAGCTCGGCTTTCCCGGGCTTCCATAGCTCGGCCTCCCCGAGCTTCCATAGCTCGGCTCCTCCGAGCTTCCATAGCTCGGCCTCCTCCGAACTTCCATAGCTCAGTTCCCCCGAGCTCCCATAGCTCGGCTCCTCCGAGCTCCCATAGCTCGGCCTCCCCGAGCTTCCATAGCTCGGCCTCCACGAGCTCCCATAGCTCGGCCTCCCCGAGCTCCCATAGCTCGGCTTTCCGAGCTTCCTGTAGCTCGTTTCCCCCCGAGCCTCCCTAGCCCGACTTCACCGAGCGATCCACGATCCGATACTCACCTCCGCGGAACCTGACGCGGGAGAGCCCTGGCCTGTCGTAACAACATCCTAGGCAAGGAATCATATTGAGAAGTGGTCTAGGACCTATCACGGCTACTCGAGACCTACACACCTACCAGATCTCAAGCCGCCAAGGAGCTTTCCTAACCGTCGATCCCCTAACAGAGAAGATATGGATCCCAACGGCCCCACAACGGCCCGATTTGATCCATCCCCGTATCCTAACAACCTTTGAACCTTCCAGAAGGCGCTCAAGATCCAGGTGACAGTCTATAAATATGACACTCACAGATCCTGTTACATCCTGAAAACCTTGTAATTTATGACATTTTCATTTGAAATGAAAGTCAGAAAGTTTCAGTGAAATGTGGGTGTGTTGGCCTTTTGATAAATGTAAAGGAAAGAAATTTTGAGTAAATAAGTATATTTCTGAATGTTAATGAGTTTGATTTAAGAAATTGAGAGACTTAAGTTTTAATGGGTTTAAATCACAAGAAAAATCAAGTTTAGTTTGAGTTTTATCCTAAATGATGTTTTTAGTGGTTGGAGTCGACCCTAATTGGAGTGGAGTCGACTCTGGCACGGTTTTAAACTTTCGGCATGCTTAGGAGTCGACTCCTGGAGTCGACCCCTACTTTTCTGGAGTCCGACACCTATTTCTGCTGGAGCCGACTCCAAATCTGTTCGAGCCGACTCCAAGACGGCAGGTTTTTCTGAGTTAAATCTTGAGAATTTCATATTTAATCCGTTTCAAGTCCGATTTGGATGCCGTTTGAACCGTTGGATTTCTAAAATCGAGTTCTTCAAGCTGGTAAAGTCTTTTCTTAGAAATATTACATAAAAGTATCGATTTAAGTAAAAAATAATAATCTGGGCTATAAATCGATTAAAAAAATGCTATGTCAGGGGCAAAATGGGAAAAGGCTCCGATGTCAATTGCTAATTGTGTTAAGGGCAACTTGGGAAAGAAAATCTAAGGGCAAAATATCATGGTTATAAGTGAGCCACGTGTTTTCAAAAAGCGCGCGTTAAGAGTGTTTGAGGGCAAAGGGGAATTTGGCATGCCTTAACCCTTAAGTTTCCAATGACTTGGTCCCCAAGTCATTAGAGAAAAAGGGAAACGTGGGTTCAGCCAGAGAAAAGAAAGAAAGAAAGAAAGAGAGAAAGAAGAGGAGAAAAGAGAGGAAGAGGAAGAAGAAGAAGAAAGAGAAAGGGAAAGGGAAGCTTGGGGTTTGTGCTCGACTCCAGGTAAGCTATAGCTTCCCTAGATCTTGTATGACTTTAGATTTTCTTAGATTATTATATTTTGAGGTAATAGTAGAAGTAATCTTGAGTAGAGAAAGGGTGGAAGAAAATAATGAGATATTAGAGGATAGATCATGTATGCATGCATGGTTCGTGGGAAAACCTCGTGTGGAGGTAATCCTAATAGCTATCGTATCTGTATGTTGACGTAGGTCAAGAGGGTTATTCCAGGGAGCCGGAATACCAGAGTTGAGTACCAGTCGAGGAGTAACCTACTAAGGTGAGTGGGTTTCTCATCTAGCAATGAGAAGTTAATTTGAGCTAGTATAATGAGATTAATACCTAGTTATGGTATGTTATGTTTAGCAGAGTATTATGTATGTTTTAAATATGAGAAATGAGAACCTAGTATATGATATTCTGATAAATGAGTTTTGAGCATAAACACATAACACTACAAGAAATTTAAAATATTGCGACGCCTAAATGCGTCGCAATTGCGT